>WNWK01004718.1:0-134000 GCA_009830355.1 Cherax destructor
AGTTTCATCATTAGCCTCTGATGTGGAACTTTATCGAAAGCCTTACTGAAGTCCATATACACAATATCATATTCATTACCATGATCTACCTCCTCAAACACCTTAGTGAAAAAAGTTAGTAAATTCGTAAGACAGGAACGCCCCTTAGTAAAACCGTGTTGAGATTCATTAATCAATTTATGCCTTTCAAGATGGCTACGAATTGCCTCGGCAATTATTGATTCCATAAATTTACCAACTATGGAGGTAAGGCTTATTGGTCTATAGTTCGAAGCTAAGGACCTGTCACCTGCCTTGTAAATAGGTATTACATTTGCCCTTTTTCACTTGTCTGGCACTATGCCAGTTTGTAGTGATATATTGAAAAGGTTTGCTAAGTTCCTCTTTACATTCCTTTATAACTCTTGCAAACAGTTCATCAGGGCCTGGGGATTTGTTAGGTTTTAATTTCTCTATTTGTCTGAGGACCATGTCACTAGTTACCCCAATCGAGCATAGTCTATCTTCCTGTTCAACATAATTTATTATTTCTGGAATTCCGCTAGTATCTTCCTGAGTAAAAACTGAGAGGAAGTAAGTATTGAAAAATTCACACATATCCTTATCACTGTCCGTGATCTGTCCTGAGTTACTCTTAAGTTGGCCTATCTTGTCCCTAATCTTACTTCTACATACCTGAAAGAACCCTTTTGGGTTAGTCTTCGAATCCCTTGCGACCTTAGCCTCATAATCCCTTTTTGCTTTTCTTATTCTTTTTTTTATTTCTCTCTTTAATTGAAAATATTGATTTCTTATCTGTCCATCCCCTCTTTTGATACGCCTATATATGCCTCTCTTTTGACCAATGAGATGTTTTAATCTATTGTTCATCCATTTAGGATCATTTTTATTAGATCTAATTTCCCTACTCGGAACAAAATTTGTCTGGGCAGCTCGAACTACGCTCTGGAAAACGTCATATTGGCAACCAAAACCACCTACCTGACCCAGTCAGGTCATCCCAATTTAGCCCACCTAGGTAATTTCTCAGCCCCATGAAGTCGGCTAAGCGAAAGTCTGGAACAGGGACTTGATTGCAGTTACCTGGGTATGTAATTCCATGATATATTGAAACTAAGTGATTTGTGATCGCTTTCCCCAAGCTCCTCATTAACCTCAAGATTATTAATTAGTGATTCTTTGTTGGCAAGAACCAAAGTTAAAATCTCCCATTAACACAACATTTTCATATCTAGACGCCTTATGAATTTCGTCCCATAGCAGCTTACTGCGCTCCCTATCCAGGCTTGGGGGCCTGTAATTCATACCCATAATTAATTTTTCACGACCATCGAGAAACTGTAGCCAAACAGATTCTGTGTCCGATGTTTCTAATCTTATATCTTGTCTAACACAACAATTTAAATTATCTCTGACATACATCGCCACTTCACCACCCTTCCTGTTGACCCTATCAGTGTTGAATAGTTTATATCCCTGTATGTTGCACTCGGAAGGCATTTCTCTATCTTTCAGGTTGAACCAAGTCTCTGGTGGTGGCGCTAAGCTGGCAGTGACCCCTGATGATGGTGGCGCTAAGCTGGCAGTGACCCCTGTTGATGTACGACTTCAGTTGTACTGTGTGGTGGCTCTTAGTGACCCTGTGGGCATGCAGGGATGCTGTGCCATGCTCCCTTCCGTTATGGCTTAGGCATTCTTGAAGGATGGCTTGTCTGCACCTAACGGCCAGAACTTTCCCAAATGTTCTAGAAATTAGAAGAGGTTTCAGCTAGCAAATATCAACAGCTATTGATAGGCAGTAAGTTTGGTCTATGAATGTACAGCAGTAGTACTCTCCGCATCTCTTCAGAAAAGCTTTTTTCACAAACATATCTCCACTTCATGTTACGATATGTTCGTTTTACGTTAATATATCTTATAGAGGTTAATTATTGCTTCTGTGTTGGTGCTGCCTCTAATTGTTCTTAGCCATTCTTTCAGATGTTAAGCAGAACCCATTGCAAACACTGCTTCTTACATAAGATTTTTAAAAGATAATAAGCACAGTGATTATCACTGGAATTCACAAGCATCTAGCACAAACACATTGACTAGTTTTCACAATTTACAACCATAGGAAAATCACGTACACTCATAAATCATAGGAAGGCCATTAGAGTTTGCAAAATGTAATAAAACACAATAGGGTTGAGATGGTCACAACTCACGTGAAGTTCATTTCTTCTTTCAGGAGTTCCCACACATCTCCGAAGAAGCCGCTGAAGACATCTCTGCCAAGGTCGAGGCTGTAGCTGGTTCTATGGGCCCGCGAGTTCTGCCAGTGATAGTTTTCAGGAATTAACAAGTCATTAAGCATTAGACCTAACGTCACACACTTAGAATACTCAAGAATTAAAAACTGATACAGAATTTGGCTAGAATTTGTGAAAATTTAGTAAGAATCAAAAATTGAAAAAGAATCCCGCTGTCAACTTTAAAGTGTTGAATCGTTCAGTAAGCGCACAAAATACGTGATAAAGAAATAACAGGAAAAGTTGGTAGATGGATCTAACTTCCTAACAAACAGAACACAGTAATAGTAAATAGTAAAGTCTGAGGCGGCTACAGTGAAAAGCTGTTCCACAAGGCACAGTACTCGCTCCCATCCTGTTCCTCATCCTCATATCTGACAGAGATGTAAGCCACAGCAACGTGTCTTCCTTTGCGGATGACACCCGAATCTGCATGACAGTGTCATCCATAGAAGACACCAAGTCTCCAAGAGGACATCAACCAAACCTTTAATGGACCGCAGAAAACAATATGAAGTTCAATAAAGACGAATTTCAATTACTCTGATATGGAAAACTTGAGAAAATTAAAACTATCGGAGTATAAAACAAATTCCAACCACGCAATAGAGCGAAAAACTAACGTGAAGGACCTGGGAATGATAATGTCAGAGGATCTCACTTCACAACTATGTATAGCATATAAGATGGATAATGATAAGATAGATAATGAGAACCTTCAAAACTAGGAATGCCATGCCCATGATGATTCTCTTCAAATCGCTTGTTCATAGACAGTATAATAACCTATGTGACATGTCAAGATATCTTATTAATGAAAATAAGATACCAGATATACTAAGCAAATTTCCTAAATTTGCTTGTAACAGATAAGTGAACTGTAGATATGTAGATATAAATCCAAATGTACACATGTTAACCCTTTTGGGGCCTAGTTCCTAAGCCTTTTCTACACTCTACATGATTGATATGGGGTGCACAATAAACTAGCCACTTCGGTGGCAAAATCTCAATCTCTAGGCTGGAATATTCCTGTACACTAACGGCCCCTTTCAAGGCAGGCAAAATTGCAGACCTGGAGAATATACAGAGAACTATCACGGCACGGCACGTATAAGTACTATAAAACACAAATATACATAATGGACGGGGGACTCGAACCGTGGGCTCTACGTCTTATAGACCCAGCGCTGTACTATTACCACTATTCACTGACAGTCGTCCATTACGAGTTTATAACTTCATAAAGAAATTTTCCTCGTGGGAATCTAAGACGGATGAGGAACAAAAATACTAAAGCCAATGGTAAACTTCATTTAGAACCCTAACATCGTTTATCATCCAACCCTTTCAGAGTATGCAAGTCCATCATCAGTACTAAACCAATTAAGAACAATTACCAAGCATAACAGCTGGTTTATATCAAATGCGAAAATATTCTGTTTAAACAAAGTCATTAAATTTAAAATATGACGAAGGTGCACAAACCTTACTGTTACAAAATCAATAATGAGATTATTCATACATATACAGACAGAACATACAGACTGCTTTCCACCTCCAAAATACATCTTCTCCACCCCATCTTTCAGAGGTCAGATACTGTACTTACCACCTAAAAGTCTCCCATTCTTAAGCGGTAAAGAATTATACTTCTCATCTCCAAAACAGCAACACTCCCAACCATCATTCAAAAGTGACAGTACTTCCCATCTGCCAAACTCGTCTGGTTAATTGGTTTTCTTGACTACCTTCATCAATGTTACCTTGCTCACACTTCGACAACACTCATTCAGACGTCTACTAGAATAACACTTTACGTTAATAGAAGTGACGACGAAGTGGACGCCGCTAAGATCTCTTCTTCGTTCATATTTAGGTATGCTAGACCAGACGAGCCTCCTCGCTGTGGTCCCCGGCTCCTGTTGCTCTATCCACTCTGTGTGATCATCTTCCTCAAGGTCGAGTGTGCTAGAACTGGCCGACCCTCCACCTGTGATCTCTGGCTCTTGCTCTGTCCACTCTGCTTGGTCACCTGCTTCAAGGATCACCTTCCCGGACGCTGGGCAGGCCCGCCAAGTGGCCAGATGGGATTGTTTCAGGCCTAGCTTGTGTCCTGGTGACCAAAGCTCGTGTATGTGGAATACGTCTATGGCAGCAAGCCTCACCTCCGCCACCTATTATTAAGATGTTAATTTTTATTTTAGATTACCTACATAGTAGTACATTTTATTTTAACGCATATATACAAAGCAAATTTTGAAATCTACTTTTTTGGTTACCAGTGTTCTGTACCGTTTACCCTACACCTCGAGGAATATGCTTTGCTAATAAGTTAAAGTCTATTTGAACCACAATGCACTTTTAAATAAATTAATCATATATTTATACATATTTATACACAATAAGTGTGAGGGGCCCAAGATTGTTCAACTGCCTCCCAGCATACATCAGGGGGATTACCAACAAGCCCCTGGCTGTCTTCAAGCAGGCACTGGACAGGCACCTCAAGTCGGTACCGGATCAGCCGGGCTGTGGTTCGTACGTTGGACTGCGTGCGGCCAGCAGTAACAGCCTGGTTGATCAGGCTCTGGTCCAACAGGAGGCCTGGTCACAGACCGGGCCACGGGGGCGTTGACCCCTGGAATTCTCTCCAGGTAGACTCCAGGTATAAACTCATTAAAGAAATTTAGGAATGACAAGTGCACTAAATGGACATTTACTTCAATAATTTTATATGAAGCACAATGATAAATGAACGAAACTATTTTATTAGTAAAAAGGATGCATCACATGGGTTTAGGCTGGGTACATAAATATAAAAAATTACAAAACCTTCAGTACCCAACAAAGTTATTGACACAGAACGAAGATAAAATAAAATCCAATTACAGAACGTGTTACTACGATTTCGCGAGTCTTTAAATATAATGCTGTGGCAGACTACATAAATACTTCAATGTAGGTGAAAGACTGGATGTTAGTGGTGGAGGGACCTCAGACAAGTTTTGAGCCGAGTTTAATATATTATGCACCCCATACCCATCCTGTGGTCTGGAGTCAAAAGATCAGAGAGGCACATAATGGGCCCAAGGACTGGACCACAAAGTTCTGATAGCTAAACAAGTTACAGTGGTAATGAACTATTTACATGTTTATATCTGGTTACAATCGTAACGAGTTATTTATGCAGTCATGAATTACGGTACACACAAACATTACCTTACATTTTAGCAAGGCATGCTTGTAAAAAAATTCAAGTGGTTATGCGTTATTTATAGTGAGCAAAGTTATGTTATTTTTTCTTGAGCATTTCTGTGCAAGTTGCAAGAAAAGCCAAATGCGGTATCCTCCCAATGTATACACCCGGTGGTGCATGTTTCACTTAATATACACCCGGAGGTGTATATGCATCTCTCCCTGAATATAAGCCGAGAGATATCTCACTAAATATACACAGAGGTGTATCTCTGAAGAGTATTGTATATCTGGCGATAATGAATTTTGAACGTATGCAATATCTTGGTGTGGTGGTAAGTGTTATTGCGGTGGTCAGGCGAGTCAGGTAGCGGGAAGTCGACCTGACTCCCAGAAACTATGTTTAATGCAAGCATGATGTATCGTTCCCAGCTGGAGGGTTCTATTAGGCTTTTATCGTTTTACATAACTCATTTTCTTCCCCTTTTTTCCCTACTTCCCCTGTACATGCATAGTTCATGTTCACCAGTCCCCCCCCCCTGTACATGCATAGTTCATGTTCACCAGTCACCCAACCTATAAAAATTAAAACTTAAATCACATCTATGTAGCCTACAGTCTATTTATACCTAATGATTATTGCTAGTGCTGTGTGTACAAGGAGCTTCATCAACCTTATAAGCCTACATCAATTATCAGTAAGAATATTACTTATGCAAGGTGCACGAAATGAATTTGTAAACAAAGTGAATTTACATTAGTGTTTACTGAGCTCATTTACCCATTCTACCTCAACGCGCATAAAAGAAATAGTGCAGAATGAGCCATAAGTTTCTGACAGTTAAATATCAGTCATTAGTTTACATGCAATAACTTGTGAATGACGCTTATCACGCTTATCTCTAAGATACGGTACTATGTACCACAATCAGCACTACTCACACTATACTACTCACTCATCTATCCCTACCTCACATATGCCATTTGTGCATGGGGATCAACAGCAATTACCCACCTAAAGCCAATAATAACCCAACAAAAAGCCGCAGTAAGAATTATCACACAATACAATGCTAGGCAACACACCCCCCCACTCTTCAAAGACCTAAACCTACTCACTGTCCAGAACATCCATACTCTGCTATCTACATTTATAGAACCATTAATTCCAACTTTAACCCTGAGCTAAAACACTTTCTTGACAGTTGTGACAGGACCCATAGACATAATACCAGACATAAACATCTCTTTGACATTCCCCGTGTCCGACTAAATCTATACAAAAATTCAATGCGCATAAAAGGGCCTAAAATCTGGAACTCCCTGCCTGAAAACTCTAGAACTGCAGACACAACCTCCATTTTCAAAAGCACCGTTAAAAAACATCTTATCTCACTTACGCACCCAACCGGTAGCTAACCATACGAAAACTACTTTATCTTGCACATATCCACAGCAAAATACACTTATTGATATCTGTGATTCTCCTTAATTTGCACATTACTAACCACAGCAAAATACACTTATTGATATCTGTGATTCCCCTTAATTTGCACAGTTCTAACCAAAATTCTAATACAACTATTGCTTCATAATACTTAAGCTAGTCATAAGTTTGCCTAAGACACTCCAATATAGAAACTATATTATGCCAATATATCACCTATATCATTAATATATAAACTAATTGCTAACTTCTTATACTAATTGTTAAATTCTCAATGTTTAAATTCCAGTACCTAAATTTTGTAAACCTAACCTAACCTAACCTTACAATCTGTATATTCATTGTGTAGCTATTGAGTAAGACCTATCATAAGACTGCCTGAAAAGCCTAGGCATACCTAGGCATATTATTGGCCATCTTGTAATATCAACTTTAATGTATAACTGTAAGTACCCCCCACCTTGTATTACATGAAATAAAGAATTTGAATTTGAATTTCCCTAATAAAAATAGCAAATTGGAACCTACACAGTCAAAACCAATTCGAGTGTTCCATAAAGATGCATCATCTTTTTAAAGGTAATCAGAAGGGGCTTTCTATAATCATGGCACAGACCAATATTCGAAAAATACACAAACAGTTTGAATCCGGCCAGAAGTTGTATCGGTATTGAAAGTTAAAAGAAGTTTGAACGAAGCGTTCAAAAGTTATCGCATAAAAGACAGCATTTCAATTTTCTCAATTTTATCAATACCTTTCTTTAAGAATAATAATAAAAGATACACCAGCGTTTAAACTTGAAAGGCAATCACAAAAAACATTCTCCGATTTTACAGAAAGTAGTTTAATAATAATTGCACGTTAAAACTCACACAGTCCAAAATTAATGCAAAGCGTCCTTGATTATTGTTATTATTATAATCAAAAAGAAGAGCTAAACCAAAGCTTCCTTTGATAAAATGAAAACCGCTAAAAGTCATAAACTGACCAGAAGATACAGGTTTTAGTTACTCACAAAATACAACATTACCAGTTTTATCAACGAAGCTAGTAAACTGAATTAAGAAGAGGCATACTCAAGTTATTTTACGGAAAAAACCAGACCGAACTCCAGTAGGCTGCACCCGTGTTGAAGGTTGACACAGTCCAAAAGAGGCTCAAGTTATCGCAGGGAAACTTGAATCGGAATGTCTATATAAAATGATCACAGGGCACCTGCACATGCCAGTAGTTCCATGATGCTTTCCCCTTGTTATAATTCACTAGCGTTGAAAATTTGGAGCTGATCAGATGAAGCGTTCGTGTTATAAATGAAATCCTTGAAGAAATGAACTATGTACTACACACATGTGCCGGCTTTGGAAGAAAGTCGTAAGAATGTGATATTTAAGGACTTACTCAAGTCGTGAATTTTAAAAGCGCCATAAAAACTCGAGTTTTATGTTTTAGTTTTCTCGTTTATATTTATTCTGGATTGTACATTTCTGTAAAAGAAATGTTTTTTATAACAACTATAATTTGCATATCTCGTTTAAGTTACCGGATAAAAACAGGGGTTGAAGAAATATTTAGCAAACTAGCACCTACACAGTCCAGTAACAATTCAGAGATTCATCTAGGATAAATCAACATTGAAGGTTTGAAGACAGTCAGATTAGGCATTCGCAAATTATTGCATGAAAGACCAATATTTCAAGTTTCATAATTTCATTAAAATTGGCAAATTGACACTTAAATAGCCCAAGATAAACTCAAAAATTTATATAATTAAGATACATCAGTGTTTAGTGTTTGAAGCCGAACAGAAGAGGCATTCTCGAGCTACTGTATGGAAACTAATGTGTTGAAATTGGAAAATTAAAACTTACTCATCCCAAAATCAATACAAACCTTTAAACAAAGCCTGCCAGCACAGAGGTTGAAGCCAATCGTAAGTCTCCTCTAGATTAAGTATCAGAAGGAAGAAAGAAAAAGTTAAGGCATTTCAGGGTACCTCTTCGGGGATACTTAATAAGTTCCTCTGTTCCTCTTCCTATATGTAGAGGTATATACTGAGGTGTCCATCTCCTGTTATACATATTGTGGAAATTTATTTGATCCCAAAGAAATTCCATGGATGGATACACTGTAAATAAGCTTTATTAGCCCTGAACATCCACCCAAACATTAGTTGGCAGAGGCAGCGAGACTGTACATACCAATTGATAGATTTACCCTAAAAGGAAGGTTTAGGTAGGATTGTACTGTTAGTGACTAATATTAGAATTAGTGAGGTAACCTTAGATATTAATAATGTAGCCTTAGACCTTAATATAGGCAAATATTAGGTTATAATAGATAAGGAGAACTAGCAACCCCATACTTGAACAGAGGCAGAAGAGGGTCAGACAGACGCTGGCATCTTCTTCTTGGACGAGACACCATGGTGATAACAAGGTACTGGGAGCTACAGTTCTGTGCCCCATGTGTCTTCAAAATACTTGGCCTGTGGAACAAAGAATTAGAGGCCTCCCGAAGTACTGGAGTTGACCTGGAGAGAGTTCCAGGGGTCAATGCCCCCCGCAGCCCGGTCTGTGACCAGGCCTCATGGTGGATCAGAGGCTGATCAACTGAGGATATTCGTGTCTATCCAGGCCCTTGCAGTAAGACAATACTTTTCATTTCTCTTAGTATAGTTGGCCAGCGATATTCTGAGGAATGTGGGTTATTTGAACTGTGGGTTATCTGGTTCGAAGGACTAATATAGAAATGTTTCCTAAAAGCCACTTGTGAGACTGAGACTACTAATCTCAGGGTGTCTGTGTAAACAGTACTTGATAGGGTGTGCATCTCACAAGAAGACAGTCCATACACAATTTCCACACATATGCTGAACGTTCACTTCAATCCCTATTTTAGTATTTAAAGTATTCTTTCGTCCGACGTTGAGTCACTAACACGGTGATGGGGTTTGGGGTTAGTGGTTTGTACTTAGGTGTAGGGGGCCTTTTCTCTGGAAGGGGTGCCTCCATCCCCACAATGTGCTAAAGACCTAATATCTTTTTTGGCATAAACAGTGAGGTTATGTCCCCTTTTGTCTAAATTTGCTCACACTCCTGGCCGATGACATGGAACAATTTATGGACACAGATTCCAGAATATGAAAAATAGATTTTGAATAGTTTTATCTGCGTTATGATTATGCTTTATGTAATAAGAGCGAAATGGTAACGACAGTAGAGAGTTGGTACTGATAGCATAAATTTGTTATATGCTATCAAAAACTGAATACAAAATGCTGACTATCCATAAAGTTCTAGTGTTTTGTAAAAACATTAGAACAACATAGACAGGGATATCAGCCACAGTGCCGTGTCTTCCTTTGCAGATGACACCCGAATCTGCATGACAGTGTCCACCATTGAAGACACTGCAAAACTCCAAGCAGACATCAACCAAATCTTTAAATTGGCTGCAGAAAACAATATGAAGTTCAATGATGAGAAATTTCAATTACTCCGATATGGAAAACGTGAGGAAATTAAAATCTCATCGGAGTATAAAACAAATTCCAACCACACAATAGAGCGAAAGAATAATGTCAAAGACCTGGGAGTGGTCATGACAGAGGATCTCACCTTCAAGGACCATAATACTGTAGCAATCGCATCTGCCAGAAAAATGACAGGATGGATAATGAGAACCTTTAAAACCAGGGATGTCAAGCCCATGTTGACACTTTTCAGGTCGCTTGTTCTATCTAGGCTGGAATATTGCTGCACACTAACTGCACCTTTCAAGGCAGGTGAAATTGCTGACCTAGAAAATGTACAGAGAACATTCACGGCACGCATAACTGCAATAAACCACCTCAATTACTGGGAACGCTTGAAGTTCCTAAACCTGTACTCCCTGGAACGCAGGCGGGAGAGATACATTATTATATACACTTGGAAAATCCTAGAGGGATTAGTACCAAACTTGCACACGAGTGTCACTCCCTACGAAAGCAAAAGACTCGGCAGACGATGTAACATCCCCCCAATGAAAAGCAGGGGTGCCACTAGCACGTTGAGAGACAACACAATAAGTGTCAGGGGCCCAAGACTGTTCAACCCCTGGCTGTCTTCAAGCAGGCACTGGACAGGCACCTAAAGTCGGTGCCTGACCAGCCAGGCTGTGGTTCGTACGTTGGACTGCGTGCGGCCAGCAGTAACAGCCTGGTTGATCAGGCTCTGATCCAACATGAGGCCTGGTCACAGACCGGGCCGCAGGGGCGTTGACCCCTGGAACTCTCTCCAGGTAAACTCCAGGCAACAAAGTATTTTTGGTATTGAATAACAGGATACATCCTTAATGACCCGGTCGATAGTCTGTAAATAAAATTAATTCTTCCTAGTTTTTACAGTATTAGTGTGAAAAGGAAGTAAGTATTTACTCACAGAAGAGTCTATTGGAACATAAAACTGTGGTGAGGCGGAGACGAGGGAGCGATCAAGGCCAGCCAGCAGCCACATGTGTGTCCCCAGCCAACCCTCGCTTCTAGCCTGCAACAGAAGGTTCAAGTTACCAAGCATTGCGGCGCATTTCCTCTGCAAATATATACATCAGTGTGACATATTAAAGTTTTTGTACACAGCACCCAAAGATTAAGAGGAAATGCTGAAAAAATAAAGCCAGTCCTGTTTGCATATGACAACATTTACCATAACTAAGAATAAACTTGCTCTCATGTTTGAGAATAAAGATAAAAATTCAATTCATAATAATAATAATAATAATTCACACAGAAATATAAGGGGAAAATTCTTAGGAATACACCACGAATTGTCTGAAATTCAACACATATTTAAGATAATTTCCAAAACTGTAGGCATTATCAAAAATTCTCTATTTCTTCCCAAATACCATTACTCACTTTGCACTATTTCCTAATCTATCCTTACTTTGCGTACTTTTACTTGGGGATATACCACAGCAAGTCACTTAAAACCCACTGTTACACAACAGAAATCAACTACAAGAATAATCACCCAAATCAGGTTCCAGGCAATACACACCTCCACTTTCAATAGTCTAAACTTAAGTCAACATGCAACACTAACACTTATTACAGGACATCTTCAACCCAGCGCTCCGACATTTCCTTGAGAGCTGCAATAGAATAGATATAATACAAGAAATAAGTATATTTTATATACCATTCGACTCAACCTATAGAGGAACGCCATGGAAATAAGATCCTTAAAATTTGTAATTCCCTTTCAGAAGATGCAAAACGTTCCCCTTCAGCCACCTGCTTCAAAAATATAGTCTAAAAGCACCTCCTAATCTGACAAACTCTGGTTAGATAAATTATATTTAAGCCTGATCTATCAACTGCAGTTATTTTCTAAATCACATTAGCATTCATACTAATGTATATCACTATCACCAATCTGTTATGTATTAACCAAAAACATGTTCTGCCTCAGTACTCACCAGTACAAATGTTGTTCCAAATTGTTACACAGATCTCGATGCCAAATCATAAACCAAATTGTTACAGAATATAAAAATGTCAAATACTACAAACTACAGCATTCAAGTGAACTAGATTAACTGAATATTTATCCAGTAATTTTAAGTTAATTTTAAGACTGCCAGAAATGCTTTGCATGACAAGGGACTTTGTCAAGTTTATTCATGGTTTTTAACCCAGTGTCAACTGTATACTGTACTTCACTTATAGAAATAAAGTTGTTTATAAAATACCAATTCCTAGAGCAAATAAGCAGTATAACTACAACTGTGGAAAAGTTGGTGACCATTAATGTCATTACTTTTCAGACTAATATAAACACACACACACACGTACGTACGTGTGTGTGCGTGTGTCGAATAGGTAAAATTGGTCAATTAGCAAGAATTTGCTTAAAATTAAGTCCTTTCTAAAATGTTCTCTTATACGTTTAAAGATGTGAAAATTATCATTATCATGAGCCAAATCACCTACAGGAGGTTCACAGGGCTTATTACCTGCAAGTAATTTAGTTGAGGTAAGTGGGACTTAAGTCACAGTAGGTCACTGAACTGCACCTCCTTCGACTGCCCACTTCCTCACTACTTTCACAAAAAGCTAGACCTAACATTACAATTAGGTGGACTGTGTAGGATTAGGCTTGCTTGCTGGGTCCACAAAAATATAACTATTAGTACAATACATATAATCCAATGGTATTATTAGAAAAGAACTTTGTATTATCACTTACCATTTTATTACTGGAAGACACAATGCTGATGGATTACACCACAATACCTGCCTAACATCTAGATTCTACACTGGCCACCTAGGTCTAAATGCAAAAACTATGGTGCACTTCCTTGTAAGTGATGTCCGCATTTATTTCATCCTCCACACGTAATTCTTGAGGTCCCGCAAATTTCCTGTCCTAATTCTTCAGCAGGGGACATTAACACTGGTTCCTATTACAAAAACACCAAAGTCCTGGTGCAAATTTCCGATCAGTGCTCACACTTTAAATTCAACATGGCGTCTCCCTCGAAATTTCGAAGGGTCCAAACAGCATCATATTTTATTGCACAATTATTGTATTATAAATTATTCATTCACATGTTCCACAGTTTGGAAATTATGTAAAAAATTTCCACAAAAGATATATTTTTTTCATTTAAGTTAATGTAAAAATTAATAATTTTGTACCAAAAGAACCTTAGAAAACTTACCTAACCTTATTATAACAAGAGCAATTTAATTTAGACTAATCCAACTAAATATATTTTAGATAAGTTTACAATAATTTAATAATAAACACAATGAAATATAATTTTTCGTTAGGGTCAGAATTTTGCGAAATTATTACATACACAAATTTTCGCTTGCCTTATTCGGCAAGAAGAGCGTTGTTATTTAAGCCAAAATCGCAAGGTTTACCTATTCGGCACGACATATATATATATATATATACACACACACACACTTTTAGTTAGTATTATTATAATGAAGAATTAGTAGTAACTGCATGTAAAAATTTCTACTTTAAGTATTGCAATACAAAATTAAGTTGTAACATTGTTAAATATTTTGTAAGTGCTGTATCACATCGGCCGTCTCCCACAAAGGTAGGACCTCATTCATTCAGTAGCTGTCTTGACAAGGTACGTAGATCTCACACTTCTAATGATTTTTCATATCTATAGCGTCCCCACTCCATCATTTTGGAGGGGTGGGGGCACATACCAGTTTCCCCTGTACCTTTCTATAACCGTTACCTTGATCACAGCAAATAGTACATTAAATTCTTGCTCACATATGTCTGCTGGATGCTTAAGCCCCTACCACTTAAAACCACCTTCGCATCCTCGAACCCTTCCGAGGATGATCCCTATACCTCCTTCCTTCCATCCCGGATTTATACACCCTCTTGGTCATCCAATTCTTCTCCATCCTTTCTAAATGTTCAAACCATTTCAACAACCCCCTTCTCCATACAATAAGACTTTTATGCATAGACCCCTTCCCCATCTACTTCTCATTTCTTCTAAGCAATGAGATCTTTATGTAATATTGGTACCACATAATACTCAGGAGTATGACGTCTCCACTGCCCCCAGCCTCCTTATTGTAACATTTAAGGCCCATGTCTCAAATCCATATAAAAGTGTTGGTATCACGATACCTCGCATTCCATTTTCTGCCTCCACTGAAGAGTCTTTCTCTCCACAGACACCTCAACACTAACTTTTTTTCCCTTTGTCTTTTTGATGGCTTACCTCGTCTTTCAGACTCTTTATATAAGGTCATAAAAATATATTAAAATAATACTAACCGTGAAAGGTCGTTATCAATGGCGTAATGATGACAAGTAACACACTATTACAGAGCTCGCCAAGTGAAAGGCGCCAGTCGTATCAATAAAACGAGTTATTGAACCTTTTTTTTATATATAATCTAGGGAGTGCTCGTTAGTGTTAATAGGGGGTTCAGGTGTACTTCCTCCATGACAAATTAATTTCATCGACTTTGAGGCTTTGTTTTCTAACAAGCTCTACTTTACCAATGACCTTCAACTACTGAATGATTATGATTCTAAGGGTTATAAAATTTATGAACAAATTTATTTCTAACACTCTTTATCCCTTGCTATGAGATGTTACTGTAACGTCCTACTATGCTTCACTATCGAATCTCATGTCAAGTCAGATGATTTCGCTCTAACATTTACTTATTCAAGAAAAGTGATGTCCCTGCCCTGAGAAACATCAATCACCAACTTACAGCTGTATCTGCCTGGGACAAGCAACGGCAAGTTACATTTATTTCTCGAAGGATAGATTATGTTTCTAGAAGACAGTATGACGTTGATATCCTGGAAGTGAAAATGAACTCTGCAATAAGTTAAGAGTCAAAGTGAACCTTGCAAGAAAAGCAGCTAAGGGACATGCAACATTAGCTCAATACCATTGGCTGTAAAACTCCTTACAATACGTAAACACGCTCTTACACGAAAATGTGCTCCACACTCTTAAATAACCTGTTAACCTTCGCATCTTTGACTTGTGGCCCCTTGAAAAGAGTTGCGTTGATGCTGGCGAGGGGTTCATGATCTAAGGGGCTGTAGTCAACCCTTCCCTTCCTCTGATGAAACTGATTACCTCCCATTTCCCAGGCGCTGTAAGACCCTTACGTTGTCCTATAGCAAGGTAGAGACAATGCAAGGTCTCTCCATCTGTAGTCTATACCAGGCCTCGCTGGAAGTTTGTTTTTTCATCAAAGCCTTAAACACCAGAGATATCTCCATGACGTTATTTTTTTTGGCTACATTGTCAATGTTCTCAGTATCTCCCACTTCATCTAATTTCATGGACTGTCATAAGGCTGCTTCTACATCAAGACACGGGCAACCCACAACAGTTTCGCTTTGCCTGTACCTTTCTCAACTGTATAACTATCACTTTAAAGTGTGGAACAGTTTTACAGATTTCAAAGCCTAATACTTGCATAACACGAAATGTACGCTGGGCTTTGACCAGGCTTTTTAACTAATAGACTGATAAATATCAGCAAGTTGGTGGTAGCGCCTCTCAGTTCGATGTTGAAAGCACAGCCCAGCCTAACAGTTTGAAGGTTACAGGATTCTCTGCTTAGGACAGCTAGTACTAAAGGATTGGACACTTACTGAGTTATTTCGCTGTATCTAATGCATTTTTTTCCTTATGGCTTATTTGCACCATCATCTATCGTGCCTATAATTCGCATAAGGAGATATTTCAAAGAACAGATCTGGAACAAGCTTCTACAGTATTTTCCAGTTATATTTAATGATATCTTTCTCATCTGTGCTCCAAATGAGCACAAATGCGGATAGTGAATGCTCTCGGCATCTTTTTCCAGGTACACAATTTCACCAGCCAAGCTTAAATGATGATTTTAGTATACATACTCAAAATATCATAATCTAGTGTCTTAAGTATCACTGGATTGGCCTCTCTTGTTTATATATTGTTTTGCAGTTATTAAACAGCGAATAGTAAATTTAGATTTTTGAATAAGATATTTTGACCTGGTTACTCCCATATCTTACATTTTCAAGCTCTATTTTTTTTTACATGAAGAGATCAAAATTTATCTTCAATGGAGATTCTATCGTTTCCTATGGACCATCTGTGAGATTTGGTTTACCCAGGAGTTGAGATCCTTGATATATGTTACTCATACAAATTTTTATTTTTAATCTTGTCCAAGTCATATTTGAGGATAAGAATTTGGCTAAGCAGCTTGTCCTGAGGTACGGACTCAGATTTGACTATTATTTTCTGTTTAGATAGTTTAAAATATTGAAGATCAATATGCTCCCCTTTCCCAGAGGAAAACAGGAGCACCTGCCAACAATTGAGGAATATAGAGATAGACAGTATAATAACTTATGTGACATGTCAAGATATCTTATTCATGAAATAAGATACCAATTGTAATAAGCAAATTTCCTAAATTTGCTTGTAACAGATAATTGAAATGTAGATATAAACCCAAATGTACAATTGTTAACCCCTTTGGGGCCTAGTGCCTAGGCCTTTTGTGTATCCATATGCTCTTGCGCTACCGTCCACAGGATGGATATGGGGTGCACAATAAACTAGCCACTTCGATGGCAAAATCTAATCTAATCTAAGTGGGATATGGGCGAGATGTGTGCGCGGAGCCTTACTGAATATCATCACGATAGTATACTGAACCTTATGGAAGTATTGTGTCAACAAGGGAGCGACATCCTGCAAGACTCACACAATGTGAAGCTTGTATTCGTATTATTAAATGTACGAGTATTGAACTTCTAAATAAATACGTATAAAACTGTAACAAGTGTAGGCAGCACACAAAGCAATAATGGTGCATACCTTAATGCACACATACAATCCTAGCCATTTAACATTGGCTCCTTGATTAAATCAGAGAGAAGCTAGTCTTAAAAGCAGAATACTACCTGACATAGGACAAAGTGTCCAGACAAAGATAATCCTGGGGTCCCTTTGAAAAAAGAAATATTGCTTCGCTTTTAAAGCAAGCCAATACTTCCAAAACAATGTCATTTATTATATTACAAGTTATTTCTGAGCTATTTTGAAAGGTCCTGGAGGGATTGGTACCAAACCTGCACACGAAAATCACTCCCAATGAAAACAAAAGACTCGGCAGGAGATGCAACATTCCCCCGATGAAAAGCAGGGGCGCCATGAGTACATTGAGAGACAACACAAGTGTCCGGGTCCCAATACTGTTCAACTGCCTCCCAGCATACATAAGGGGGATTATCAATAGACCCCTGGCTGTCTTCAAGAAGGCACTGGACAGACACCTAAAGTCAGTACCTGACCAACCGGGCTGTGGTTCGTACGCCAGTTTGCGTGTGCCAGCAGTAACAGCCTGGTTGATCAGACCCTGATCCACCATGAGGCCTGGTCTCAGACCGAGCCGCAGGAGCGTTGACCCCCGAAACCCTCTCCAGGTAAACTCCAGGTGATTTGGGACCATAGGTTCTCAGTCATACAGCTCACATCAGTCAGCCTTCAATAAAATCAATATCCCAGGAAACTACGAGAGTGGTCAATAACCCCAACTGAGTACCATGCCGTGTCACCCTAACTTATAAAGTAAAACATAATGCAGTCTCCCGACATTGACATCTGAATAGCAAAACACGTGCAACATCTGGCTATCATTTATATATATTGACATTTCTTGCAAGGTGTTTGAAAACTTATCTGAAAAGCTCACTTTGGACAAGATGTATATAGTTGAGTTTAGGTCACAGAGGAGGAGGAAGAGGCCTTGCTTGAGTGAGTCTCGGTGAGGAGTGACTGGCAGGCTCTGGGACGACGAGCAGGGGTGCATGTTCCACATGATTCCCTGCTTCAGGGACACCCACGATACCATTTTCCCTGCGAAGATGTTAACACTTTGGTAATACGATAATAATAATGTATCCCCAGCCTCTAGTGACCAATACTCCTTATCTGCCTATTAATTTCTGCAAGTCAATACTATGTGAAAGTATTAAAGTATACATAAAAGTAATTTGTGATAATGCGATCCTGTTACTGTATTTGTCTTTTTTTCCATCGTATCGTATTTTATACCATTTATCTCCAAAAGTAATTGTGTTTATACCTATATAAGCAGGATTAATCTACGTTGTATTGTTTAAGAACCTTACACAGGGTCTTTCGTACATTAATGGCCTGTCATGGTAACTGTGTCCAAAAACTAACTTTAGTTGCTTTGTTCACTATCGGTTCTCTGATATGCTAGAATCAAAAGATATTGCTAGATATTTAGAGGTTAGGCAACAGTCGAGAGATAAGATTTGTTCGGATTTTTAACCCAAAGGGTTAGCCACCCCGGATAACTCAAGAAAATCAGTGCGTCATCGAAGACTGTCTTATTTCTTGTCCCCCAGGATGCGACCCGCATCAGTCGTTTAACACCCAGGTACCTACTTACTGCTAGGCGAACAGGGATACCAGGTGTAAGGACACATGCCCAAGGCCTCCACCCTTGCCAGGGATTGAACCACGAACACTTAATGTCTGAGGGGAGAACACTGCCAACACTGCTCCTCTAGAGTAAACCTGGAAAGTGTTCCGGGGGGGTCAACGCCCCCGCGGCCCAGTCCTTGACCAGGCCTCCCGGTGGATCAGGGCCTGATTAACCAGGCTGTTACCTCATTCCTCATAGCAGAAAAAAAAATTTGCTTTTTATCTCAATATTGACAAGTTTTCCAGAGATGCGGTGATCTGCATGTTAACCACTGCTTATAGTTCGGACAATATTTCAGCAAAATCCTCGGTATCCTGACGACGTCCTTAAGAATAACGAAATATAGACATAGTAAAAAATTACATATCATCCAGTGGTGGTGTTCCACTAGGAAGAAATTAATACGTTGAGAAAAACAGGATTTTTTTTAATAAGTAAACAAATGGGTGATGACAATATGAATGACTTTTATTCTGATAAATTATATTGTTACATAAGCATCTATAAATGCTGGCAGTAAGTACGTCTTATCGCATACAGTAATTGTGAGACTTATAATTACGAGGAAACATTAAACCCATTCGGGTTATACAGTGCCGTGGGAATGATTGCGAGGAACCGCCCTTGAAGGGATTATGACAAAATAGTGCATGTAATAGCCTGACAAAGTATATAATAGGGGATTTTCTAAGTAGTGACACACAAGGATGACTGAGCATAAGTGTGACACTAAAGAATTTAACAATGTGCTTGTTAATTACAGTCCGATAACTGGGCAGAGAATTTTAATGTAATTAAATTATATATTACAATGTTGTTATAAAGTGAAGTTGCTTAGAAAATGAGTTTACAGTCGCTTGAAAATGACTGATGACAGTCGTTTAAGTGTCACTTTCTCAAAGCTTGTTTGACGTAACATATTCTAATATGGCAACATTTCACTTTTCATAAGCTCATGGATCAAAAGCTCCTCAATGGCATCGAGGAGGTTTCCTTGGGAGGAAACAATTTATCAAGTCGAAGGTTAGGTTAGGTAAGGTTCGTCAGGAAACAGGACAAGTGTTTTCTGACGCCGGTCACATTATGGTCCGCCGCTGGAGCTTTTGGTCATCTGATAGAGGCCTTCCGCTGGCTTACCGGTCCACCCCTTTAAGAATTAGGGTTATATATCTATAAGTCGAAGAATAGCCTCGCTCAATAATGTCTTACCCGTTACTCATGTACCGTTCATTATTAGATAATGAAGCACCATCTATTATATTTCATTGATCAGCAGTCACTAGCCTTCATACAATAAACTTTTATGTAAGCAGTTATCCGTTAAAGCATAACACATTTTATTTTCACGTTTTCCGTGATATACACATGTTTTCTATTCAAAGTTCTTCCAACACTCAGCCAGGCTAAAAACAGACCTTTCCGAAAAAACACACACACTACCAGTGTATATATGAGCGTGTGTGCTGAAAACCCCACTTAAACTGAAATGATTGGCTATTATTATTATAATCAAGAGAAGCGCTAAACCACAAGGGTCAAATGATTGGCTATATATTTTGACCCCAATTGGGGTCTTCTTCAGCGGAATGTGCAAGTGAGAGGACAGGTTATCAAGGGTAGTAGGCGAAGTGATGGTAAAATTTAGTACATGACTGCACTAGGCCTACTGACACCTGTTAGAATCCTTATATGGTTGCACTTAACCTTTGTGTGTCTTGTCTTCAACTATGGTAAAACAAATAATACGAAAGTTACTAACGTACTGCTGAGGCTGGATATTGGCACGATTTTACAGTGCAAATTTGACAATAACATCCGGTCTATAAATTTGTTGTGTGATCAATCAATGTTGACGTGATTGTTCTCCTTTTGGACTGGCTCTTTGTTTTATATGTGATATTCAAGCAATGCCGAGTGAGCTCTAACATAGGCCAGTAGGCCTACTCCTTGAAACTACTTGACATATGTGATAAATGGTTTTGAAAACCGACGAGTTGAAGATTGAGACACTTATGCAACATATGGGAATCTTTATTAAGGAAACGTTTCGCCACACAGTGGCTTCATCAGTCCAATACAAAGCAGAAAGGTGTAAGGAGAGGAGGAATTTGAGGTAATCAGTCCCTCGGCCTGGAGTCGATGTGTTCAGTCCATCAATCTTGTAGAAACTACATCATAGGGCGTAGTAGTGGCTTATATACTGTAGGCAGGTGAGACGAAGCAGGAGGAGCCTGGGTCATAGTGGTACCATCCACTAGTCGAAGTAGGTCTTCGTCCAAAGGTTGGACAAGTGTTGAAGAATTTCTTGTATCAAGATTCCATGATGTTGCAGTGTCTGTCAGACACTGCAACACATCGACTCCAGGCCGAGGGACTGATTACCTCAAACTCCTCCTCTCCTTACACCTTTCTGCTTTGTATTGGACTGATGAAGCCACTGTGTGGCGAAACGTTTCCTTAATAAAGATTCCCATATGCTGCATAAGTGTCTCAATACTTAACATATGATTAGCGATTTTTTTCCAATAATAAAAGTACCCTTAAGATTTTTTTTTTACAAATCAATTTTACAGAATAAGAACTGTTATTCTACCTTAGCTCATTTCAAAGCCCAGCCCTATCTAAGGTATATTACCACCCCCTGGAATGCGACCCACTACAATTGACTAACCCAAGTACTTATTACTAAGTGAACAGGGGCAGCAAGTGTAAGAAAAAAAATGCTCAACAGTGGTTCGATCCACCAGTGCTATGGATCGAACCACGGACACCCAGTTGTACATCTTAAGTGCTGCTCACTGTGTATACATTGTCTGGATAATATATAACTACCTTTCAAATGATCAAATCTGAATGAATCATTCCACAGGCACTATGTGACGCTTCTAATTATAACATGCATCTCCAAGAAGTTTACAGTGGAATATAGCGATAATGTGCAATACAGTATTGATTTGTTAGGGTTAAAGCCTATCAACTGCATGACTGTCATATCACCTATACACCACTAGTCAAATATTTTATTCTCTAAAATAGGAGTTAAATTAATTATTTATACACAAAAACATCGTGTATATATACCATATGGTGATACTAGTGAAAAATATCAGTTATTTATTTTACGATATTTCATGCAGAAAAAAGTATTGAGAAATGTTATTCTATGATTATGAATTCATCACTACCTGTAGGCAAACTGAAAGTAAAGTACTGTATCTTGATACATACCTAGAGGTTCACTGGTGTAAATAGTAAGAAACTTGAGGCCGTGGGAGTCTATGACATCTACACTTAGTAACATTAAATTTTGGTACAATGTTCTTTCGTCTTGTAGTGCAGAGATTCCCCGCTCATGCCTGGATGTTCTCCACCCACCTGCGCCATCATGGGTGTTCATGGTGAGGACGTCAACGATACCATTCAACCATCCATCTCTAGTAACAAGCTGTGTTAAGGGCTTCCCAGAAGTGTCCTCTATTAATTTATTACTGTTATAATGGACTTGGCAGTCACTGTACCTTGCCAAGGGTGTTTCTGATGCCACAATGTTGTTTATTGGCTGGGAGAAATATAAATTTGTCCACACATTGCCGCCCTCTTTTTTTCGTGTTATTCCACAGACTTGTACGTAGATGACGCATAAAACAAATATAATTTCATTTAAACTAATCATTGTGCAATATTTAGACATGTTGCCTTGTCACATGCTTGTTAACTGAAATGTAAAAGTAGTGAATTAAAATTATTATATTAAACGAGCTAAGGTAGTCTTCTGGTATAAAAAAAACCAGTAACCTCATCCCCAAAAGTTGTAATTTTTATGTAATTAGAACACTAATATCTAGACAAACTAATACACAGACTTCGAACAATTTTAGTCCATGACCCATTATATACAGCTCGTCCAAAGCTTCACTAGTATCGTACTTAATCATTATTAAGTAGTAAGTTCAACATTTGTGTACGAATTTATAAATAAAAAAACAATGACTTTCATCCAGAGGCAAGTAACATATGTACTTTGCCAATAGTTGTGTAAATCTGTACATACACCTTAATCCTCCACCATAGGCTAATAAATAAGTATTTACTATCTTATTTTGCATACCCGTTAAAGTAAGGTTACCCTTCATAACCCAGGGAATCTTTAGACCGTAAACTCACATTTTTCAGAAGGTTTAGGCCTTAATATCAATTCAGGGTGGCATAGTTGCCAAGGAGAGTGGATGCACTTTGCACCCCTCTGCTGACAGTTTCTGCAAACCCAGTGTTGTCATGGTGTTTGGCTTGCATCAACGGGTGAATACCGTGGGCATAGAACTTTTGCGTGGAGCCGTCACGCCTACATCAGCCCAGGATTTATTGCCCTTGATCATCAGGGATACGTACGGCATAGACGACAACGACCTGTATGGGGTGGCATTGAATGGTGCCGTCAGAATTTTTGTGAAACTGCTCCATGGGCAAGTGTATGAGGGTCTTGTTGACTGTTTTCAAGATCTCCAAGTGGACATGACCTCTGACTTGAGTGTAAAGTTAGTGGACGTTTCCCACCAGTATACATGGGTGAGGATCAGGAATGTACCCTTTGAGGCTGATGAGGCAGACATTCGTCGGGCCTTCAGCGGGTATGGTGTCATTCATGTTGCCCAGCAGGGTAGATGGGCGTCTGGAGTGTATGAAGGCCTCCCTGAAGGAAGTTTCACCCTCAAAATGTTGCTCCGTCAGCCTATTCCTTCGTATGTGTTTCTGGAGGATTTTCGAACCCAGGTCTTGGTGACGTATGCTGGGCAGCATCAAACCTGTATGCTCTGCAGGGACTACAATCATGTTGCAGCTGAGTGTGGATGGCGGGAAAAGGCCGGGCGACCGGCGGGTTCGGTGCTGGCCGGCATGGAGCAGGTGATTTCTGTGGCAGATTGGGTCGACAAAGGAGGGCGAGGTCACCTCTGGAACGAAGTGGTTGAGGCTTCGGTGGTGGGGCCTGAGATTGAAGTGCCACTTCCAGAGCAGCAGGTGCTGCTGGTGGAGCAGCGGGAGTCTGAGGGAGAGGAGGGCTTCGCAGCAAAGGTTAACACGATGCTGCAGTCATTGTTACAGTCCCCTAAGGAGGACTCAGTGGCTGGGCCTTTGGGAGGTCAGGAGCCTACATCAGTGGAGGATAATGGGCAAGAGATGGCTGTGGGCGACGCTGTGTGTGAAGCAGAGGGGTTGACGTCTAGAGCGGACGTTGAGCAGACGATCATGGTGGAGGTGCACCAAGAGGAGGACCCTGTTCAGTCGATGGAGCAAGGTAGTGGCACCAGGAAAAGGGCAGTGGTGATGTCAGACTCTGATGAAGTCTTAACGCGGCCCAATGCCTGGAGAAGAAGGTGTGGGTGGAGGAGGGTAGTAGTGTCCGAGGGAGAAAGCACCAGCAACAGGCGGTGCAGGGTGGCCCTGGTGTCAAGCGAAGTGAGCAAGGCAAGGGTGGTGCAATTGGCCCTGGTGGGCGTGTGAAGGGAGATGTGGGCCAGAGGGGGCAACATCCTTAGCGGGCCTCAGGTGCATGATGCTAAACGTTAATGGATTGTGTGTACGAATGAAGCATGATTGGTTATGTATGTTTTTGCGTAGACACCATGTGGGTGTGGCATACCTTCAGGAGCACAACTGGAAGGTTGGGAAGGTATTTGAGCTGGAGGGTTACAAGAGTTTTGTAGTGCATTCAGAGCGCTTAAAAGGGGGGTGGCTATCTTGATCTGGGAGACAAGCCCGTTCGTGTTGCTCAGGAGTGAGGGAGGGCTGAGGGTAGGGTGTTATGGGTAGATGGATGGTGGAGTGGTGAGAGAGTGGCTTTCGTGGGTGTGTATGAGCCAGCGGAGAACGTCGAGAGTGTAAAAACAGCATTTGTGAGGGAAGAGTTGGTTTATTTTTTTGGAACGTTACCATCATTGGCGTTAGTGGGTGGACTCTGGAACTGTGTTGTACGATGTGCGGATGTGGTGATGAGGGGGGCGGGCTATTTGTCGCATGTTTTGGGGGACCTGTTGCAGGGTGTTCAGTTGCAGGATGTGTTTAACAGGGGTTCATAGGAGGTAGAACACACTTGTACGGGAGGGCTATGGGGATAGATTAGATAGAATTTATGTAATACAGCATGTCAGAACAGAGTCTTTTCATACTGTGGAGGCACTGTATTCTGATCATAGGGCAGTTGTAGCGGAAGTCGGGTGGGAGGATTTAGCTAGACGGCAGGCGAGTTACTGGAAATTAAATACAAAAGTTCTGGAGGATGAGGAGGCGATGGGTGGGTTCGCAGCACTATGGGAGGGGCTTGGGGAGTAGGGGAGGGCTGTTGATGTGGTGGGATGGTATCGCAAAGGCTCAGATTCAGGATTTTTATATTCATGAGGGGAAGAGACTTAATCACATGCGATATGGGTTATCTAATTATCTGGAGCAATGCTTACATGTTTGCTACAGTAGGGGAGCTTTGCACAGAAGGTACCAGGTTGGGGAGATGGAAGCCCTGAAGGAGAGGTTATGGGAGTTGCAGAATGAGCGATTTGACACCGTAAGAGTGCAGGCAGGGTTTTGATGAGGTGCTCTGGGAAGATAGGCCATTGGCCTCCGTCCTACAGGGGCAACAGCAATGTAGAAAGGCAACAAGTCTCATGCAGTTGGAGGTGTGTGATGAGGAGGGTTATCGGGTGGGGCAGGTGATCAGGTCGACTGAAGGAATGGGCATGAATGCAGACCGGTGGTATGCTCGTTATTGGAGAAGTAGAGGGGTGGAGGCAGGGAATTTAGAGGTTGTGTGTGGGTGTATTGGAAAACCCCTTGGGAGGGGTGATAGAATAGCATTGGGGGGACATCGAGGAGGAGGAGATTTGGAGAGCATTGGCAGGGATAGGCAAGGGAAAGGTGCTGGGTGTGGATGGGATTCCTTGTGAATTTTATCTGACACATTGGGATCTGGTTAGCTGGGGTTTCCCTTGGTTTTAGATCACTTTGTGAAGGTGTGATTGATGAATGTAATGAGAAGTAGATTCAGGTGTGGGCAAGCAACCTGCAGGGTGGATTGGTCTTAGTGGCACAAAGGGATCGTGCCCCCACCAGATAGGCTTTGGTGAAGGTGCCTGGTAATCACCTGAAGTGTGTCATCAATAGGGTGGTATCCCAGAGTCAGTTAGTGTTAGATTGAAAAGGAGCGTATGACACTGTGGAACGGGAGGCTTTACATCGAATCTTATTGTGTCAGGGTTTCGGGGAGGAAATAGTGGATGGGTGAATACATTATATGCCCAAGCATGTGTTTGGGTGCAAGTTAATGGGCGTCTGGGGGAGGCAGTGGTCATGGGACGGGGATTTCGTCAGGGGTGCCCACTCTCTCAACTATTATTTGCGTGCATGCAGGATCCTTTTCATAGATTGGTGGAGGTGCGAATGGGTGGGAAGGGCAGCCCGTGGCAGAGTCTGGTAGGGTATGTGGATGACGTGACACTTTTGGGGGATGAGAGGACGCGGTTGGGTGGGTTGGAGGAGGTGGTGAAGGTGTATGGGGGTGCATTTGGGATGGGAGCGAATGTAGAGAAATCGTTTATATTAGAGTTGGGGACGTGGGAACACAGGGTGGAGTGGGGGTGTCGAGTAGGTGCGGAACTGCGCGGAGGTTTTAAAGGTTTGTGGCATTCTTTACAGGGGGGATTTAGTAAGGGCAAGGGAGGATAATTCTGTTCGTTTGGCAGAACGTGTGGAGAAGCAATTAGGGGTACTGCGACCGCACCACCTCACCATTCTGCAGAGAGCCATTCTGGTTAATGTGCTCTTGTACAGCAAGATTTGGTTTGTGGCCAGTGTGTTCCCGTTAACAGCGCAGGTAATTCAACGTATTCAAAGGAGGGTGTTCAGGGTTTTGTGGGGTTCGAAATGTGAGTGGTTAAGACGGGAGGTGGTCATGTTGCCAGCGAGGAGGGGAGGGTTGGGTTTGTTGGATTTAAGGTGGAGGGTTAAATGTGTTTTCATCAGGCGTGAGGTCTTGAGGGGGGGATTTTAGGGAGGGACGTTTGGGGAAAGTCCATAAGGTGCTGCGGGGATTGTATGGGGGAGCGGAACTGCGGGAGTGTGAGGCGGTCTTGAGGGTGTTGGCGATGGCCAGGGACCCAGGGAAGGTCAGGGTGGGGGTTATGCAGAGGGCGATTGGGCGGAATGTGGTGCAACCAGGGGAGGGGTTATACCCGGTTTATGATTGGGCAAACATCTGGATGCGATTTAGCAGGTTGAGGTTACAACCCAGAGTGCGGGAGGTTATTTTTTCATTTCTTGCATGGGATTTTGCCAACGGGTGCAGTACTGAGGGATAGGAGAGTGGGAGGAGAGGGGCGGTGTGGTTGGTGTGGGGGAGAGGAAACAGCTTTTCATGTTGTGTATTTTTGTGAGGGGAGGGGGGGTATCAGGGAATGGGTTGGTAGAGTTGCCATGTGGGTGGGGGAGAGGTGTGTCAGTTTTGAGGGTGCTGAGTTTGGATGTGGGGGGTAGAGGAGAGTGTGGCACGTGCACTCGCATATGTGATGATGGACTATGTATACATCTCTTGGAGCATGAGGGCGTTGGCTGCGTGGAAGGTGGGGAAGCATGTTCTGGCAGCAACGATTTTTCATAGGATGTGTAGGAATAGGACTTTTTATGGGACTAGGTGGGGGAGTGTTTTACTGAGGGTTACCATACTCTCACAGTGCGGGAACTGCTCAGAATGTAGGGGGGGAAAGGGCTCAGGAGAATTAAGACGGGCTTACCGTCCGGAGAGGGAGGGTCTTGGGAATGGGGGGTACGTGGCATGATGGTAGCACCTATAGATAGATGGATCGGTTGTACTGTCTATAGCCAGCGCTAACAGGTGGGGAGAGTGTATCTATGTATGTCACATTTTGTGGCATGTAATGGTAAGGGTGGTTGTGTCACGGTTCTGTCAATGGCTTGTGTGGCAGTGTTAGATGGAGTGCGTGAAGGCTACTAGCGCCTGTGTGTGTTAAAGGTATGATGGAAGGTGGCTTTCACTGCTGGTGATATGTTAAGTTGTGGGGATTAGTATTATGTCATGATGCAAATCAAGGTTCTGGCAAATGGTATAAAGTTCTTGTGATGTTATGTTTGCATGTATATACTGTGTTGCAGGAGAGTGTAACCTGGGAAGGTTTTAGGGGATGAAGAATTGTATCACCCAGTAAGGCCATTGGTGGTGGCATCTGTATTATTATGTAAATGTTTATCTCACTGTGTCATGTGAGAATTATGTCCATGCAGATTGGGAGGGGACGGGTGGGGGAGGAGGGGTTGATATGTGGCAGAAAGGGGCTGTGGTTTGTTTATATGTCTTACGTTGTTGTACCAGTTGTAATGCGAGGTGGTACACATTAGGTATTTTAGCGTAGGAGGGGAGGGTCATGTTAGTTTGTCGCCCTGCAATTATGTACTTGGAGGCGTGTTTAGGTAGTGTAGGATGCAAAATCTCGTTATGTTATGAGATGTTATATTTATTTACCACATAATATATTGTTTTAAATAAAAATATAAAAAAAAAATCAGGGTAACAAGGTAGGTAACCTGACAACACTCACCCGGGGTAATCCGACAGATTACTAATTACTTGTGTACGAATTATCCCAAGGAAAGTATAACGACCTTTGTAAAACAAGGTAAAATATAATATTAAAATTTTACATTTATAGTTTTCAAATGTAATTCAGCATGTTAGTATAAAAAAGTGACGAATGTTAGGGAACATTTTTTTCATTGTATTTGATGTTTAGTTATGTGGCAGTGTTAATATAGCTATTATTGATGTCTGAAGGTATTTATGGAGGGGTGGGCTAAATCCGCAGGGTTGATACACTACCTGGAGACAACAGAATCCGATCGAATGAAGGTTAGTTTCAATTCCACAGACCAAGAGCCCTTTCACCAACTCCTCGCTCCAGGAGCACAGACAACCCAGCTGGTATTAATTAACTATCTGGGTCGGTAGTTGACGCACTCATGAATAAGCCTTGACAGCAACACGTCTGAATATTTCAGAGCTTCTGTGTACTCATCAAAGTGTACAAAATTATTTAATTTTACTCGACAGCACTATTATACACAGAACCCAGCGATGGAAATAAGTCACTGACTTTTTTGGGTTATCCTAGGTTTTCTACACATATGCTGTTATGTATGATAATCTATGTAACTGCATTTGTGTATACCTGAATAAACTTACTTACTAAAGGAGCGATACACGCAATTTTGTACAGTCAGTAACACGAAAGTTTAGACGAATTAGGGGGAAAGGGAGGGGGCTGATTTAGTTATGTTCGCCCAGTTACTTGCGTCAGAAGCTATGACTGGTATACTACCTGTCGATTTCTCTATGTAATAAGAGTCTCTTGTATTTCAGTAAAGTAAACATGGTATTTTTTTTTTTTAGTACTGATCGTTCCCTCTTATAAAAGCGATAATCGTGTGATAGTCGTATTTATTTATTTTTTATAATATATTATCGCTCAGGTAACAGTGATTAAATGTTCGTGCCCCTGTTCCCATAAGAGGCTATCACAATGCCAAAATTGTGTGTTTCTGCATTTCTTACTAAATATTTCTTTAGTGTAAAAAAAAAAAAAGTGATTTTTACCAATAATGAAATTTTTTAGAAATTTTCTATAATCTTTTGTTACGTACCAAAACTAATTAAATTAGAAATAGAGTTCATGGAACTAGATGTTTGAGCAATACTTCCCACAAACGTGATAAAAAAAACTGTATATCAATCATTTAAAGTGAGGATGGTTTTGATAGGCAACATGCTATTGAATATCCGTTCCCCTGCTACCACAAAAACACTAACTGCCTGGCTAGTAATTTTCCACTGTATAGACAAGTGTTACTTAACTACGTTTTTTTCTTAATTTAGCAAGGAGCTTAGATGCAGTTTTAATCTGTTTTGGAAAAGTGCTTGATGACTATAGGTGGGTTGGCTCGAACATCTTAATACCAATTATGGTATTAATTACAAATATAAGACCTTAGCTGCTAAGAATATTAAGATCTTAAGCTCTTGCTAAATTTTCAATATTTTCACTTTATATTCACAAATTATCCAAATTAGTCGTCTCCATCTCTTCGTACAGCCTTTATAGTTTTAGCATTATTACAACGTAAACATACTTCCATATGACTGAAGCGAGTTTGATTTTTGTCAAACATTTATTAATAAGTTAACAAAATTATCTACTAACACAAGTGGTTCAGCAGGTTTATAGTTATTCATAACATCAAGGTAAATTTTTACCTTTGCAATGCCATATCGCTAAGTTTAAGTAAAAATATTTGCTTTAGCTTACCGTGCTGTTCATTCATCACTGTTGTAAGATGAATGATCATAAGAACTTTCTATGCATCCGAGTTAGTGAGTCAACAATTACTTCACGAGAAATCCTGCCCTTAACATATTAAGATTACCTCACAGCAGCTACATTGCTAATTATATTCCAAAGTTTTAGGAGCATTAAGAACTCGTGGAGCACCGTACACACCACCTGTGACACTGGGGACTGGTGGAGCACCGTACACACCACCTGTGACACTGGGGACTGGTGGAGCACCGTACACAACACGTGTGGAGCACTGTACGCACCACCTGTGACTCTGGGGACTGGTGGAGCACCGTACACACACACCTGTAGACACTGGAGACTGGTGGAGACGACACAACACGTTGGGGACTGTACCACACCGGACTCTGGGACTGGTGGAGGAACTACTATGAACGCTACCAGGGAGCGGGTCAGTCAGTAGTGTGATGGTCGCCTCGTGTCTACCTTCCCATCCTGTGGGTGGTAGTCAATCGCTTATTCCCGCATTATTATTTATTCTACCTTTAGCCCCACCTCATAACATTGTCATAAACAACCCTCATAATAATTTAACCAAACTTCATTGGAGTAAACCTCTTAAATGATGTCCAGCCGTTTGATGAACGGTGCCCTGTGGCGTGATGCCAAAAGCTCTCACATCACTCATTACCTTTGTAACTTGCTCAGCTATCAAACTTTGAGGTCCAGTCCCTGGACCCATTATGTACCTCTGTAATCTTTTGACTACCGCCCACAGGATGGGTATGGGGTGCATAATAAAGATATCAAACTAACTAACTATTACACGGTGAGTGTCCGGATTCGATTTCCGGCGAAGGGGTGGAAACATCGGACGTGTTTCCTTATACCGGTTGTCTATGTTCACCCATCAGTAAAATGGGTACCTGGGTGTTTATCGACTAGTGTGGGTCGCATCTTGGGACAAAACTGACCTAATTTGCCCGAAAAGCTCTGCATAACAAGGAGCTTTCTCTATAGCAGCTAGGCCTGTATACCTTGTACATGTACTTGTAGTAAATAAAGATATTATTATTAGCCACCACATTACCAAGCCTTTCCAACTATTCTCACACTGATTACGACTCCACCACTCGTTAGATCTTAGATCTACCCGTATCCTTAAGTCTCTTCAAAAACACGCGCATTATTCTGGTATAACGGAAACTCCAGCCACCAAGTTATCCTACATTAACTACAGGGAAAGCCCTCGCTAATCTAACATGCGTTGCAGCCATTACGTAAATTCTACCTAAATGTAAACCATATGTTCCCTGGATATAGGTATGGGGGAAGAAGGCCTGGATGCTGTGGCATCCAATACACACGTCTCTCAGTATCTCATACAGTGCCTGGGAGTAGTGATACTCTCCTCTAGGCGAACATCCTTTCTCCTCGCCACAATTCCAGTCCCCAGGCATAATCACTGACGACTACGACTTCAAATAATACACCGACATTAAAATACACAAATAACCCGCACATCATGCTTCCTCTGTCAAGAAAAGTGTTCTTATCTCTCTCTTTCTCCGTGCTCTCCGCATTTGTGATCCTCAGTTCCTTGAAGTAGAAATTTCCACTCTTCATAATTCATTTTCCCGTCTTGGCTACCCTTCCCATTTCATAGACTCTGCCTTCTCACGTGCTAAACGGACTTTCTTCTCTCCCAAACCCTCTACTCCTGGTAACTCTCCTGTCCTCTGCCTTCCCTACATTTCCGGTCTCTCTAATCTCAACAACTCTCTCCGTTCCTTAGACATCAAACATACTTTTCGCCAGACTAACACTCTTCGCACTAATCTAGTTCATACCTTTCCTCCCTCTATAGATTCTCCTGGTGTCTACTCTATTTCTTGTTCCTCCTGTCTTCAGTACTTTGGAGAAACTGGCCGATCTCTTTCTGACAGATTTAGGAAGCACAAAAATAGTGTTACGCTTGCCGACACCAATAATGCTCTTTTCTGTCATGTCAGAGATCACAGTCATCCTATTGATTGGTCTTCTGCTAAAACTGTCTACCCTACGTCCAACTTTCACAGTCGCCGTCTGGTTGAATCCTCTCTTATACACAACTTTCCTTGTATGAATCTTAGTCCTGGCTTTGTCTCTGTTGATGCTTTCTTTTCCCATTACATTGTTAAATGCTCCAAACTTCAGAACACCCGTGACTTAACCTGATTCCTTTTCCCCTTCTCCCTCTTCCCCCTTTCCTTTTTCTTCTTTCTCCTCTGGGTTTTCTTTCTTTTGTCTTGTATTTGTCCTTCTTATTTTTACCCCTCTGTGTTCTTGCCCCTACCCTATGTGGGCCGCTAGCTCCCTTGCAGTCCTCCTCTTTCCTAGAATATGACTGAATCCACTACTACAACTTCTACTACCACTACTACTTCCACTATTACTCCTCCACCACTTTCTTGTTCCCGTCCCTGTCTGCTGGCCTCTATATATACTTCCTCCTTCTCTTTTTGTTAGTGTGACTTTGTAAATGGTTCAAGTCGGACCGAAACGTAATCGTAAGCTCCTCTTCTATGTGTGGGTTATTTGTGCATTTTTCCAGTCACGGTATTGTGCCTTTTTTTTGTTATTTACCTGACATTAATTTATATATATATATATATATATATATATATATATATATATATATATATATATATATATATATATATATATATATATGTATGTATTATTGTAACCACGAACGAGTGGTATTTAATTAATAACAACACTGCGACTAGCCAAGGACTCTAACCCATGTCGTTTTGGCCCACCTCATGGTGAGCGAAAATCACATGATGCTCTAACCCACAGGACCACCAAATCCTACAAGAATCAAGCACTCAGCAGAGCTAGGTGTTTTACCTTGATCCAAGGACAAACGGTGGTGTCCCACACCACTGACACCATGCCAAAACGACATTGCTTCGAGTCTTTGACTACCGCCCACAGGATGGGTATGGGGTGCATAATAAAGATATCAAACTTCGAGTCCTTGACTAGTCGTAGTGTTGTTATTGATACACACACACACACACACACATTGGTAGTATCATGAACAATGGCATTACTTGACACAGCTATTGTTGACAATTTTAATTGTTTCTCCCCACCCCTTTGTTACTAGGTGGTTTCTGTGCCTATTTATGCACATCATCGGAATCAAAACTAGCCCCCTTCGGGTAAGGGCGTTTTACCACTACGCATACCTCCTCTTGACTAACCCCAAAAACCATGGAGTATGGCTGAGAATTAACTTTCTCTGACATGGCCGTAAACAAGTCACATAGTACCTCATCCAGAATTGCCTATATCCCCTTCGCAGTAGGTTGTTCCTCGACACCTTCCATCACAATCTGTTGGGTGTTAACCTCAGGTATTATAACACCTACAGGTGGTGATAAGCCCTGCCACCAGCCCCACTCCAAGGTTATTCACGTTTCCGACCTGATGTAGTTTACTCCTCTGCCTGTTGCACCTCATCCTCCCGGTGGATCCCAACCATTAACATCTGGGAACTTGCTTTCGTGTCTCGACCCTCCTGAGGTAAAAACCTCGTGAGCATTGCCTCTCCTAATGTGTCTCACCTCAGATGCATCACAGATGCGACACGTCCTCCTTTGTCCCACATAAACAACCATAATAATATCTTTATTTACTACAAGTACATGTATACATGGTATACAGGCCTAGCTGACATCAATGATATACTACTATATAGAAAACCCCTTGTTATTTTATTTTTATTTTTATTTTATTTATTTATTTCATTGCAATTTACATAGGTGTTGTTATTGCAATCATAAACTGAAGTGCAAGGAGAGCCACTGACATGCCATGGCATTAAGGGCAGCTTAATCTAATGGCTTATAGACTATGAACATAATATTAGAGTAATTGATTGAGTTTGTTTTATCTAAATACTAGATTGTACAAATTACAATATGATGATATTACATTGTTCAAATTACAATATGAGGATATTACATTGTTCAAATTACAATATGATGATATTACATTGTAGTAAGTGTTTAGTAGGATGGTAATATAATAGTAAAAATTCAAATTATCTTAAGGAAAATAACACTGAGCATTTTTTAAAGTAATTTACAGTATGAGTATTTAGGTTAGGGTGAGTAGGTGGTAACATAATAGTAACATAATAGTAAAAATTTAAATTATTTTATAGGAAAATAACATTGGGCATTTTTGAAAGTAATTTACAGTATGAATATTTAGTTTAGGGTGAATAGGTGGTTCTTGAGAAGAGTTTTAAAATGATTTTCAGACAAGATTATTTTAGTATTTACTGGTAATGAGTTCCAGATTCTGGGCCCTTTATGTGCATAGAATTTTTACATAGGTTGGTATGGACACGGGGTATATCAAAAAGTGATCTGTGTCTTGTGTTGTGGTCATGGGTCCTATTAAAGTTGGTGAGGAGAATTCTGAGCGGAGGGTTTATATTAGAGTGTAGAGTTCTATGTATGTAGTAGGCACAAGAATAAGTGTGAATGTTCTTTATGGTGAGTAGTTTTAGGCTTTTGAATATTGGTGGAGTATGCTGTCTAGAGCGGGAATTTGTTATCATTCTGACTGCAGCCTTTTGCATTTCGGGCAAATTAGGTCCTTGTCCCAGGATGCGACCCACACCAGTCGACTAACACCCAGGTACCCATTTTACTGATGGGTGAACATGGACAACCCGTGTAAAGAAACACGCCCAGTGTTTCTACCCTCGCCTGGAATCGAACCCGGATCCTCACCGTGTGAAGCGAGAGCTTTGCCAACAGGCAATAAAGGATTGGTTGGCAAGGCTCTCGTCTCACACACTGAGTGTCCGTGGTTCAATCCCTGGCCAGGTGGAAACGTTAGGCAAGATTCCTTACACCTGCTGTCCCTGTTCAACTAGCAGTAAGTAGGTACCTGGGTGTTAGCTGGTGTGTGTCGCATCCTTGGGAACAAGATTGAAGGACCCCAATGAAACTAAGACAGAGAGTCCTCGATGACGCACTGACTTTCTTGGGTAATTCTGGGTTGCTAACCCTCCCCCGGGTTAAAAATCTGAACACATCTTATCTGAGTTATAATGTCGGCACGTCTCTGGTAAGACGGTGATGGTGAAAGTGTTCCTTCTTTTTTGGGTCACCCTACCTTGATAGGAGATGGCCGGTGTATTATACAAACCATTATATTATTATTATTATTATTATTATTATTATTATTATTATTAATGACTACTACAACTGCTACCTCTATTACATTTGTTACTACTATTGCAACTACTATTACTACTGGAACTACTACTAATATTGCAATAACAACTATTACTACTACTACTACTGCTACTACTACTACTATTAATAATAATAATAATAATAATAAAGTAAAGGCATCATGTTAGCTACGTCAGAGTGCACTTGGCGGCTCACGAACGTCACCTCAGACACGTCAAAGCATCTCTGAAGCAAAACAAACAATAAATGAATGTTTTATGGTCAGTATGAATCGTGCCATACGTTTTTAATAGGCTTGCATTAGCTACTTTAAGGTGTTGTGCCCGTAAGTATAATTTTCTTCTCTGAATAGGGAGGTGGGAGAGGAAAAACTGTTCATTATTATTCCATGTTAGATGGAACCCATCTTTTGCCACGTAAGTATATTGCTGTTAAATCATCATTCAGGAAGCTTATATTGGTTTACCCTTTGGTTAATTATATATATATATATATATATATATATATATATATATATATATATATATATATATATATATATATATATATATATATATTTTTTAAGTAGTATTCTAATTGTGAGAACAACTATGAGTTAACGAAGGGTAATCGCGAAGAGCTTCTATAAACCCAAAATTCACTGGGATTAAAGTAACGTCCTTCACAAATATATATAAGTAAATTTATTTAGGTACAGTTACGCAACTTTTGGATGGTTGCAATTGTTTTACATAGTATCGTATGTGTAAATTAACATAGGATGACCCAAGAAAGTCAAAGAAAGTGAGTTACTTCCGCTGAGGTCCTTGGGGTCTTCAGGGATGAGATATGATTTTGTTTGGATTTTTAACCCCGGAGGGTTAGCCACCCAGGATAACCCAAGAAAGGCAGTTCATCTAGGGACTGTCTGTCTTATTTCCATTGGGGTCCTCAATCTTGTCCCCCCAGGATGCGACCCACACCAGTCGACTAACATCCAGGTACCTACTTGCTTGCTAGGTGAACAGGGACAATAGGTTTAAGGAAACAAGCCCAGTGTTTTCACCCTTGCCGGGGATCGAACCACGGACACTCAGCGTGTGAAGAGAGAGCATTGCCTAATTCTCCTCCATGGTGCCTTGATTTTGGCAAAGGGCTCTTGATCTAAGTCACTGGAGTTACCCAACCTTCCCACAGTTTACGTTCAACACATATATAATACGTACTGTAATGTGTATTTCATCTTGAATAATTACAAGTTTCATAACCACCCTTCACTCCTACCCTTTGCACATTCCTACTTTTGCCTATCCCTCCCTGCATTGCTGTATGACCCTTTTGAGTTCAGCTCTTAAATTGATTATAATAATTATAGCAAATTCCAAAGTCATTATATATGAAATAATACATATATATATATGTAATATCTTTATTTCTATAAGTACATGTACGAAGTATATACAGGCCTAGCTGACATCAATGACATACTACTAGTATCTAGAAAGCCACTTGTTATGCAGAGCATTCCAGGCAAATTAGGTCAGTTTTGTCCCAGAATGCGACCCACACCAGTCAACTAACACCCAGGTATCCATTTTATACTGATGAGTGAACAGAGACAGCAGGTGTCTTATGGAAACACGTCCTAATGTTATCCAACTGTACCGGGGATTCGAACTCCGGACCTCAGTGTGTGAGCTGAGTGCGCTAGTGATCGAGCTACGGGACACCCTTATTGTAACTGCTTTTCACATAGTTAAGCTACTTAGCTGTTTTAATTTTTAAGGTTTGAAAAATAAGATATTACAAGGACCCCAATATAAATAAGTCACTTTGTCTGACTTTTTTGGGTTATCCTAGGTAATCTACACATATGGTGCTATGTATGATAATGTATGTAACTGTATTTGTGTACTAATACCTGAATAAACTTACTTATTCCTGGCCCAAATTATCTTGCAGTACATAGGTACTTGAAAGTTATTCATCTATTATGGGGTTGCATCCTGGGGAAAAGGACCAAAAGACATCAAAGGAAACAAGCCACAGTGATGGGCATTCTTGGTTTAATAACCCTCCTGGGTTAATAATTTGGACTAAGTCTTAATTCTTCATTTGCATGATCACACTCGTATGTTGTTATATACTACACACATGTATAAAATACACAAAAATGACATATAATTAAAAGCAGTTTATTAAATTTTTACAATGGTCTTGTATAGTAACTTATATGTAAATTAATTTAGGATAAACCAATAAAGTCTAATACTGATAATTTTTTTGCCATATCTGACATATATTACAGGTATGCTACTTAGCCAGCTCTCACTTCAGCTAGTCGGAGGTGTGTGGTGTCTGCACTTTCATTCTGCTCCAAACAGTGACATTCCAGATAGTAGACTGGTAGACAGCAACCAACTAAGGAAGTCAAATGAATGTGAAGTGAAAACCTGTTTTGTTTTTTTTCACTGGCAAGATTGCTGATCTTTTCTTTCTACCTTATGAATATGTAAGAGGATAGGTAAATCTTATAAACTTATGCTTACATTCAGTATAACAATACCTTTACTTTCCCATGTGCTTCTTAATACAATAGTTCTTAATCCTGTAATATTTCCTTTTCATCCTTGGAGGCTTGGTCTGAAACCGGGCCATGGGAAAGATAATTTCCAGAACCACTAACAGATAAAAGATAACAGATAAGATACAGTACAGGTATTTGCAGAATTGCGGTAGATAGGGGTGTATATCCGCTAATGGTTTCTGGATCATCATCACCCTCAGCTCAATCTTTGACCAGGCCTCTAAATTGGAAAGGAAACATTAGAGGAATAAGAACTATTAAATAACACAAGAAAGTAATTGTGTTCTGAAAGTAAATAGAAATTTTAAGATTTATCTTCTATTTTATGTTCATGAGACAGAAAGAAAAGACCAGCAGTCCTGTCAGAACAAAACATTTTACAGGATCCCATTTAACACTTACTTATATGGCAAGATGGTAGTACAGTGCACCCTCGGAAATCGATCACTCCCAACTCGCCCTTTTATGTAAGTTTATTATTGTAAGTGCTTTTATAGATTTATTTTTGGGGGTCTGAAATGGACTAATCTCATTTACATCATTCCTTATGGGAATAAATTTGTTTGGTAACAGCACTTGAACAGCATTCTGGAATGAAGAATGTTCGATTTCCGGGGGTCCACTGTACCACCCTGGTGGATTGCTGTCTATAAACTTACTACTACTACTGTACTTACATAACTAAGAAAATTTTCAGTAAACAGCTTTTCAGATTTCATATTAACAATAAAAAATTTGGGTGTTACTTACCCTGTACATTAAGTTCTCTGATTAGTTCAAATGTGGCCATTTTATATTTTTTTTTTTTATATACTGTAGATCAAAACTGATTGGCTGAGTCATATAATGTGTCAGGTAAAGCTCTTAAGTTGTTTTTATGTGTAAAACATCAGTACGTACTTTTATTCTATTGTGAATAATGGAATTATTAATATGCAAAATATGGTAGATGATAAGTGTGAAAAAGTACATATTGTGCAATCAAAATTAAACTAATTGGTTCATCAGGTTATGTAAAATCATTGAAATTTAAGCAGACATGACAGAAATATCAAATTCACTTAACTGATAGATGAAAGTGTGAAATCACTTGGACAGAAAAATGAGGCATAAGCCAATAATTTCCATATTTTTTGTCCTCAGATAACCCCTGTGGTTTAGCGCTTCTATTTGATTATAATAATAATAATAATTTGTCCTCAGAGGTCAAAATATAGATCTCGTCTGAGCTTATTGGCCCAATAGCATTTTTGTACTGTATGTAGGTCTTGGCATAACATCCACTTTATAATAGTTAACATTAAGTTAATCATTGAATGTTGTAAGATAAATAACCTTCATTGACTTGTTGATAATTTTTATTATTCTCTTTATCAACAGTAACTATGATAGTAGTGGTTGGCATTAATGTCACAGTATAGAGGAAATAACACTGCTTAACTAACCTAACCTAAGTTTAACCTAAGTGCATTCACCATAAAAACAACCAAATCACCTGGATATATCCATAGCAATAATGTCAAATATAGGGCTACAATGCTCTCACATTAGCAAAGAGATGCCCATCATCCCTATCCACAACGTTGGAAATAGTGTCAGACATTACTTCCCTGGAACTGTTTAATTAAATTGTCAATATAGAATTTTAAAAATACATATGTAATTTTGTATGATAGTCAGGCAGGGAAGGAATTTACAGTGTCCTTTTGGATTTTAGTATACAATATATAAGTGGGAAATTTATTTCCATTGAATTTTAGCCTTCAATTTAAATAGGCCTTTCTAATTTAAGTAGAGTTTGAAAATAAATTAGCATTTTAAGTTGAAATAACATGTAAAAATCAACATTTTAAAAGTGAGGTTTCTTTGGTTAGATCTTAACCCTAAATTTACTGACACAAATGCCACTCGCACATAACTATCCATTACAGGCTAGCAGGAAAGATTGTATTGTGCAAATGAGGAATGGTTGTGTGAAATTTTATCTTGAAAATAAAGTTGTAAGCCAAAATTTTAATTTTACTGCACTGTATCATGTGGCTTTTTCTCAGTAATTATATTTAGTATTTTTTATACTCGATATTTCCTTCTTCAATTTTTTTTTAGCTCACCTGAATTCACAAATTCATTCTTCTAAACTACAGATACAAGTTTCTTGTATGAGGAAATGACAAAGTGGCTTGTTAATGCTAACCAGGGAAATCCTACTTATTTTAGATAAATCTCAGCAAAAATGTTCCTTACCAGATATTGAAATAAAGCAGCTAAAGAAACTCTGAGAAATTTTTTCTTAAAAACTCTAAGTAATAAAGTGGTGTCCCTAAACTTGTTTTACTGTATATTTGTATTTGCTCATTCAGTGGTATAAACCGTTTTGTCTTGATTACCTGGTGGTACTGTATGAACAAATTTTCAATGTAAGCATTCAGTTTTCTTCCCTTGTGGTTATATTACTTAAAAGTGGGCAAATTGGTTATTGTAAACTACAGTAAAGACATACTGTACTATTGTATGATTTATATTTGAGTGTGTAAATGTAAACAGTATTCCACAGTGGTTTCTCATTTTTTGTTTTGTTTCATTATGAATATCCATTAAGGGAAACTCATTTCTGCACTTATCCACTCCAGACCTCTTTACAACATAACTGATGGAAATGGACGGGAGTTTAAAGAAGAATGAAAATGGTGAGTTGGAGAGGAAAACTAGAGTAATGTTAAGTTTATGGACACCCATTTACATTTGAGTTTTTGAGTGTATATTTTATATTTGTGACTTATTTTGAGAGTTTTGTACAGTTGCATTCTATGCTTCTTTGATGAGCTATATAGATGGACTCTGATGATCTATTTTTTTTTTTTATCTTGTTGGAAATTTTTATTTTAGCCAATATGTTTTCACTAGCTTGCAGTCTTAACGCTCAATAAAAAAGTCACTCTTTTGGTGGAAAAAAAAAGAGAACTAAATGGGGTAACAGTACTTAAACTATTGGCTCTAATTTTACGAGTATTTATGTACTGGAGGTGTACATGTTAAAACATGCACTGTATTTCTTTTTACTGTAGAATTGTTTCAGTGTGTATGCAAACCAAACCAAACCTATAATAATACAGTATGATAATTTCCCTAAACTCTGCATGTAAACTTGTGTAACAGATACCATAGTATTAACTAACTCATTGATTTTATCTGTTATTAAACAAGTTGTAACTCAACCTCTCAATATGATAGCTAAGATATAAACTGCTAATGCTACTTTAGAAATGTCAAAAGCAATTACATAAGAATATAAAAATTCCTGCAGAGGTATCCAGAAATGAGAAGTACAATGCCTCCACTTTAAAGGAGGGGTTTGGGATATTGGCAGTTATTGGGACTTCTAAATTGTTGTATCTGAGTGCCTCTGCAAAGACAGTGATTATGTATGAGTGAGGTGAAAGTGTTGAATGATGATGAAAGTATTTTCTTTCTTTTTGGGTCACCCTGCCTCAGTGGGAAACAGCCAATGTGTTAAAAAAAAATCTTATATGGCTAGGACAGGAAATATCTAATGTGAGATATCACAAACCTAAGTACTTTTCAAAGGCCTGCAGCACCTGGTCATGCCATGAACCAGTTTTTAGTGCAGACAATGAGTAAGCAGAAAATGATGAATGAACTATACAAAATAGATTAGATTTGGTTTCACATATATTTCCACCACTAGAACATGCATTCAGTCTTTATACACTGTGTATATAGTTTAGGGACACATTAAACCAATTAGTGAATAGTTCTGAAGAGTGATTTTGAGAGCACACTCCCTACTACAGCTATAGTACACTCATTCAGAATGACAGAACTCTTTTGGAGTGACCCAGTCAGAGGCATGAGGGTTTAAGGACCCCAGTGGAAATAAGTCACTTTGACTTTTTTGGGTTACCCTAGGTTCTCTACACATATGCTGCTATGTATGATAATCTATGTAACTGTATTTGTGTATAACTGAATAAACTTACTTACGTACTTACCTAGATATGAGGTAACCTTTCCCAGGCCACCAACTACCCCTCTGAAATGTCAGAAAGCTGTAGCACCTTGTTAGCCACCCCATACTAGGATGGTCAGCTCCTATAAGACAATGACTAACAATGTTTCCAACTGGCTAAGATGACATGTAGGAAAGTGGTTGTATTTGGGGTGTGTCTAATACAGAACAAATGCCCCATAACAGAGCTGAATTTGATGCATCCACCAAGAACACCCACTTTTGCACTTAGTGTATGTCATGAGATAGGGAAATGTCTAATGTAAGAGAAACAGGAAATATTTTATATGGAAAAGGCAGGAAGTATATAATGCAATTCAAAGCTATTGGAAGCGCATCAGGATTGTTCCCTGTCAGATCTTGAGTTTTCCCTGGTACAGTATGCCCCAATGCTCCTAGTATTAAAAGATTTATGATAAGGCTATTAAAACCACACTCGGATCCACAGCTCTGGCAAGGTACTGGAATTTTAACATAGCTAACCAAAATTTATGGACAGCACACTAAGTCCTTACAAGAGTATACTATCATTTTCCGAGGACGAAAATGAACTCTCTGAGTTTGGGGCACTTGATTGTAAAACAATACTTATGTCTAGATGACAGGCATGTCTTAAATTTGATGGGTTATTGAATGTACAGTGGACCCCCGCCTAACGAGCAAAATTCATTCCAGAAGCCTGCTCAAGTGCCATTACCGAACGAATTTACTTCCTTAACCCTTTCAGGGTCCAAGTTTCAGAGAGGGGCTCTCTGAAACTCGTTCTCAGGGTCCAAGAATTTAAAAAAAAAAAAAAAAATTTCCTATGAAATGATAGAGAATCTTTTTCCGATCATAACGCCACAAAAATTATGAAATTTGATTGAAAACTAACGGAATTATGCTTTCGCGAAGTTATCGGTATGGATGACATTTACGCATCGGCATGACATTTATGCATCGGCATGACATTTACGCATTTCGCCCACTTTGAGCCCTATTTTCGGTAAATTCCAATGTTTCACTGTACTAAAATTATAGCTATTTAGCTAGAACTCCATTTCTTCTATCGATTGAGTACAAGAAACCGCCTATTTACCAATTACAACTACCCAAAATAGTGGTCAGAAAATAGCAATTTGGCCAATTTCACACAAATTTCAAACGATGCCAATTTCAAAATAGGGTCCAGAATAAACAAGGCAGATATTCCTGGCACTAAAATAACATCTTCTCTGTTCATTAGTCACGTTTCCATGCCCCTCTTACGTTACTTTTGCTTTTCATTTTGAATTTTTATTCTCACAAAAAAATTGAAGATTTACTGTTATGTATACAACTGCATCATTGTAAAAATGGTATAAATAATATCAGAGCACTTGTGCATGAATATTAGACTCGCCAGTTGATGTGTATTGGACGCATGGTGTGATTTGTTTACTCTTGAACATCGTCAAAAATCGAACATTTTCGCTACTTTGAGCTCAATTTCAAGGTACTTGTCATTGTCAAACCAATCAAAATCATCTCTATTTTTGTAATATATCTTCCAATCTATCAAATGAGACCAAGAAAACGAGAATACATAAAAAAATACCATGCGAAAATAGACTGCAAAGTCGCTGTTTTAAACCAAAAACACGATCAGAGTTTTTTTTCCTCATTATGCACTGTGTGGTGCAGGAATTTTTTTATACTGCGCACACTGACCGCACAGACCCATTCTATCACATCTAGGCCTAACAGCCTGTTTCTGCTTGATTTCAGGGTGCTAGAATTTAGGCGTACTAGTATGTCAATAACCCCAGGGCGTATGCTGTACTAGTACATCAATAACCCCAGGGCGTATGCTGTACTAGTACGTCAATAACCCTGAAAGGGTTAAGAAATAATGTCACGTAGGTTAGTCTATTTCAGACCCTCAAAAAATACACTTCCACAAGCACTTACAATATTATACGTACTTACATAATTGTACGATTTCCGGGGTGTTCATTAGGCGGGGGTCCACTGTAACATTATCCCATTGAATATCCAGAGTGGGTACAAAATCTATCTGCCTATGGTTTGAGAATCTTTTTAACCAATCTTATAATACAGTACATTCAGCAGATGATTTATTGAACAAGGATCTAATATAGAATGGCCACCTCGGTGCCAAGACTTAATGCAGTACCTATATGTAACCTTTAATGTGGAAGAAAATGAGAACATAAATACTGATCAAATCATTTTCCAAGAACAGAGTGCAACATAGAGATATGCTGTAGTTCCATCCCAAAGGAAGTTTGTGCCCATCCTATACCTGACAGTTGTAGCCAACATGTCTTAGTACACATCTAAGATGATACTGTATGGTAATTAAATAACTAATGTGTCTAACTTTTCCCAGTATTCTTTGCCTCTTTTTTTCACATTTTCATTGACCATTAATTTCAAAGACGTTGCTTCCCTTTACAGTATGTAACATCACTCTAAACTGTTCTATTGGCACGCACTCACTTTCAGTAGTCTGAAAGGAAAACTAAAACTAAACTGTCATATCTTAAATTCTTGTTTTGCTTTTCTTTACAAATTAATGTTGCTGATTCTTACATAAAATATATTCTTGAAGAGTATGCTATATACAGATTCAGGAGGAGTATGGCAGTATGTAAGTACCTCTGGTATATAATTTCTACTAAATGACTAATTTTAACCATCAATATTGTATTCCAAAATTTATGATATGTATATTTATTTAAACCCTGCCAATCAGTACTTTGTGAAGCCTTTGCTACTGATAACAATGAGGTGGTGCTTTCTATAGCTTTTCCATAGGTTTGTCAGGTTCTTGAGAAGGTTATTCAACCACTTTATGCATACACTTCAGCACCTGTAGGTTGTGTAGCTGTTAATACTGCATATCTTCTATTAAACTGAGCTATGGGACTTGAGATAACCAATTGATAAAATAGGTTTTGTTCTCAGTTATGCTGGAAAGTCTTTGTGTTCAATTTGAGCCTTTTGATAGTACGTACAGTACCTCCACAGGCTCGTAATATATCCACAGCAGTATGTCATTCATTTCTCAGTCTGATGTAAAATTGATGTACAATAAAAAAAAAAAGGGTGTACATATGTATGTTCTTAATTCTTACTTCCTGTTCTTAATTTCTGTACATTTTCAGTAATTACATGACACATGAAACATTTTAATTTATAAAGAGTTGTACATTTTTAATTGTTTTTCAACATTGACATTTATTAGTTTACTATAGTTTATAAAATACGAGTATATCTGCATTTAATAGGGATTTGCATGGCTCAAGATAACATTTAGAGTTAAATTAAATCTGCTTTACACAGAGAAGAAATAATGTTTGTCAATGCAAGATACAGTAGAAATACAGTACAATAATACTGCTGTTACTAATACATTACTAATATCATCATTATTGTACTACTAATAGTAATCATTCTACTGCTTCTACTGCTACTAATAATAATAATAATAATAATAGCTGAGTAAGTGATGGTGAATGTATTTTCTTTATTTGAGTCGCCCTTCCTTGGTGGGAAACACCTGGTGTCTTAAATATAAAATGTTTTCATAAATGCTTGAATATTCATAATATAAATTCTAATATTGTGTATAAATGCAGATTATAGATCATAGAACATGATTGTCCTCTCAAAATTTATTAGAAGACGATAGGATATGATTATCTAAAATTCAGATTCATTTGTTTTTTATTTATTATTCATTTCAGCTGAAGAGTCAAATATGTCTTGGATAACTGATTTGGCTGGTCGAGCTGAACACCTCCTTAATAAATTAGACAATGAGGCAGCCACAGTTCTTAACAAAGAGAGAAGAAACTCGGCCACCACTAAGCCGTCTTTCAAGTACGATGCTGCCAGAACCACCCCTCCTCCTACTAATTATGAAAGGTGTTTTTTTTTACTTGTCACTTTCTTTTTACTTTAATATATGTATATACTATTGTAACTAACCATATGTACATCTAAATTTTGAGCTTAAAACTTTTTTAAATTACATACCCTAATTTTTCGCTGTGTGAAAGTGGAGGGAGTTACAACAATTTAGGGATTTATGTTCTATAGATGTTAATTGAATGTTGCATCAAGGAGAACAGTATATTTTATTGGCAAGAGAGAGAGAAAAAAATTCCCTACACTGGTCTTAGTTACGTGATGACCCACTCAGTCGCAGAGGTTGAAATTAGTAGAAATGTTATGCTTTAGAGTAAATGTGAAGTGTGAATTTTATGAGGAGGATTTAAATTAGATAAATTTAGGAGGAGTTTGGGATATTGGCAGTTTGGAGGGACATCTAAGCTGTCGTATCTGAGCACCTCTACAAAGACAGTGATTATGTACAGTGGTAATTTGACTTATGAGTGCCCCAACTTACAAGTTTTCCGAGTTACGAGTCATCCCTCAGTCGATTTGTTGCTTTGAGTTACGAGCGAAAAAAAAAATATTTACTGAAAATGACATTTGGCAAGAACCCCGGCCTAAATGGCACAACAAAAGGTGGTTTTGGGACTTGGTACTTATAAAACAATGCTTGTGCAATGTTCTCACTGGAGGCAATCGTGTAATTATGTTTAGTTATTCTACAAAAAAATAAAGTTGTTTAGTTTTTGACATTTGCAAAATATCTTGCCCTTTACTCCAACACAAATCCCAGAATATTTCAAATACGTATTCCACAAGCCAATTGTAGAACAATCATTTTTTTATGATTCCTGCCAATATTATTGCATTTACTTCAATAATAAATGGTGGGCTTCATGAAATAAGTCAATAACTTCCAAGATATTCATATATCACTGCACTAGTGATCTAGTGCAGTTAGCCTCTCAAAAACTCCATTTTCTCTTACCCAGGACCAAAGAACATGTTATAGGAAAGAGCAGTAATTCAAATTCAAATTCAAATTCAAATCCTTTATTTCATGTAATACAAGGTGGGGGGTACTTATAGTTATACATTAAAGTTGATATTACAAGATGGCCAATAATATGCCTAGGTATGCCTAGGCTTTTCAGGCAGTCTTATGATAGGTCTTACTCAATAGCTATACAATGGATATACAGATTGTAAGGTTAGGTTTACAAAATTTAGGTACTGGAATTTAAACATTGAGAATTTAACAATTAGTATAAAAAGTTAGCAATTAGTTTATATATTAATGATAAAGGTGATATATTGGCATAATATAGATTCTATATTGGAGTATCTTAGGCAAACTTATGACTAGCTTAAGTATTATGGAGCAATAGTTGTATTAGAATTTTGGTTGGAACTGTGCAAATTAAGGGGAATCACAGATATCAATAAGTGTATTTTGCTGTGGTTAGTAATGTGCAAATTAAGGAGAATCACAGATATCAATAAGTGTATTTTGCTGTGGATATGTGCAAGATAAAGTAGTTTTCGTATGGTTAACTACCGGTTGGGTGCGTAAGTGAGATAAGATGTTTTTTAACGGTGCTTTGAAAATGGAGGTTGTGTCTGCAGTTCTAGAGTTTTCAGGCAGGGAGTTCCAGATTTTAGGCCCTTTTATGCGCATTGAATTTTTGTATAGATTTAGTCGGACACGGGAATGTCAAAGAGATGTTTATGTCTGGTATTATGTCTATGGGTCCTGTCACAACTGTCAAGAAAGTGTTTTAGCTCAGGGTTAAAGTTGGAATTAATGGTTCTATAAATGTAGATAGCAGAGTAGTAAGTATGGATGTTCTGGACAGTGAGTAGGTTTAGGTCTTTGAAGAGTGGGGGTGTGCTGCCTAGCGTTGGATTGTGTGATAATTCTTACTGCGGCTTTTTGTTGGGTTATTATTGGCTTTAGGTGGGTAATTGCTGTTGATCCCCATGCACAAATGGCATATGTGAGGTAGGGATAGATGAGTGAGTAGTATAGTGTGAGTAGGGCTGATTGTGGTACATAATACCGTATCTTAGAGAGGATCCCCACAGTTTTGGACACTTTCTTTGTTATGTGTTGGGATATGGGTGCTGAATTTCAGGCTGCTGTCAAGGTGAAGGCCCAGGAACTTGCCCTCGTTATGTCTAGCAATAGGTGTAGAGTTGATCTTAATGTTTAATTGTGGATCATCTGTTCTGTTGCCAAACATAATATAGAAGGTCTTATCAGTGTTGAGTGTAAGTTTATTGGCAGTCATCCATGTTGCTATTTTTATTAATTCGTCGTTAACAATGGTGTTAAGCGTGGCAAGGTTTGTGTGGGAGATGACATAAGTTGTATCGTCAGCAAAGAGTATTGGTTTCGGACTGGTCCTGGGCACTTGCCATATTATGGCCTATTTTATTTATTTATTCTAGAGTACGTATATATTATGTTTCTATGTTACATATAGTGTTTATTAAGTCATATTAGATCAATTCTGATAGATAAATAAGCCGTAGAGTTGATATTAGCATTATATTGAAGTATTTTTCTCCTGCCCCTGGGGTGGTTTTTTGGGGCTGGAACAGATTAATGGCATTTCATTTAATTTCAATGAGGAAAATTGATTTGATATACTGTACGAGCAAGTTGAGTTATGAGCTCAGTCACGGAACGAATTAAACTCGTAAGTCAAGGTACCACTATGAGTAATGGTGAAAGTGTTGGGTTTTTCTTTCTTTTTGGGTCACCTCGCCTTGGTGGGAAACGGCCGACGTATTAAAAAAAAATTGTAGAAAGGACATAGGTAAGTACATATATTGGTTTTCAAACAGGGTTGTTGTTGCATGGAACAGTCTGCCAAGTATGGTAATAGAAGCTAAGAGACCTTGGGTAGCTTTAAAAAGAGATTGGATGGATATATGAGTGAGATTAGTGCCTGAGGTATTGAAGCAAATTCTTGGGTAGCTTTGAGGAAAGGATGGACAAGTGAGGTGGGTGGGAATAGTTGGTTTAGAGAAGTACATGCCTAGTAAGGGTCAGTAGACCTTCTGCAGTGTTTTTTCATTCTTATGTTCTTATATGAGGAAGTTTTTGTTATATTTATTGATTTAGAAAAGGCATATGAAAGGGTGGATAGGGGAGTAATGTGGCAGATGTTGCAAGTTTATGGAATAGGTGGGAGGTTACTTACAACAGTTAAGAGTTTTTATGAAGATATGGAGACTCAGGTTAGGGTACGTAGGAGAGAGGCAGATTTTTTTTTTTTTTAACACATCGGCCATTTCCCACCGAGGCAGGGTGACCCAAAAAGAAAGAAAAACCCATAAAGAAAGAAAAAACTTTCATCATTATTCAACACTTTCATTATCTTTCTTCTTTCAACAAGTCGGCCGTTTCCCACCAAGGTGGGGTGGCCCAAAGAGAAAAACAAAAGTTTCTCTTTTTAACTTTAGTAATATATACAGGAGAAGGGGTTACTAGCCCCTTGCTCCCGGAATTTTAGTCGACTCTTACGACATGCATGGCTTACGGAGGAAGAATTCTGTTCCACTTCCCCATGGAGATAAGAGGAAATAAGAACAAGAACTAGTAAGAAAATAGAAGAAAACCCAGAGGGGTGTGTATATGCTTGTACAGGAATGTGTAGTGTGACCTAAGTGTAAGTAGAAGTAACAAGACATACCTGAAATCTTGCATGATTATGAGACAGAAAGAAGACACCAGCAATCCTACCATCATGTAAAACAATTACAGGCTTTTGGTTTACACTCACTTGGCAGGACGGTAGTACCTCCCTGGGCGGTTGCTGTCTACCAACCTACTACCTAGAACTTTCACTATCATTCATACATAATCACTGTCTTTGCAGAGGCGCTCAGATATGACAGTTTAGATGTCACTCCAAACAGCCAATATCCCAGACCCCTCCTTTGAAGTGCAGGCATTGTACTTCCCACCTCCAAGATTCAAGTCTGGTTAACCGGTTTCCCTGAATCCCTTCACAAAATATTACCCTGCTCACACTCCAACAGCTCATCAGGTCCCAATAAAAGTACAGTGGATCCCCGGTTAACAAAATTAATCCGTTCCAGGAGCTATTTCTCAACCTGAACCTTTCGTAATCTGAACCCTTATTTCCCATAAGAAATAATGTAAATACAATTAATCTGTTCCACAAAAAAATATTCACACAAAATATAATATAAATAACATTTACTTACCTTTATTGAAGAGACTTGCAGGCATCTGGAAGATAGGGTGGATGACAGGGGCAGGGTTTTAGTTTTTGGAAGGGGAATCCCCCTCCAAAAGGACTTCAGGTAACAAGTCCCTCTCTGGGGTTACTTCCCTTCTTGGTCTTTTAATGCCACTAGGACCAGCTTGAGAGTCACTAGAACTCTTCTTAGAAAAATAACTGTCCAGAGTCCTCTGTTTCTGGCAACTCTTTAGTACTTTCCTGAAGTGCAACATGGCTGTCACTGAACTGGTTGCACAGAAGGCTCATTTCAGCTTGCTCAGGGTGGTGTCTTTCAACAAAAATTTGCACATCGTTCCACTTGGAACAAATTTCCTTAATCACTGAAGAAGGCACCTCCTTCACTCTCTCTTCCTCCTCCTGTGAAGCAATAACCTCAGCTGTGGTCTGTTGCTGTTCCAGATGAAGGTCTTGCAGCTCTTCAGTTGTTAACCTTGGTGTTAGCCTTCCACTGCACACACAATTTATTCTTGTCAACACTGTGTTTCTTGAAGGCTCTGGGATTTTCTGAGTGATACACCAGTGAAGGCTTCACTTTAAAATCACCACTGGCATTGCCACATATCATAAGAGTTAGACTGTCTTTCATAGACTTGTGTCCTGGCTGTGCCTTTTCCTCCTGAGTAATGAAGGTCCTGTTGGGCATTTTCTTCCAAAACAGGCCTGTTTCATCACAATTAAACACTTGTTGGGGTTGAAATTTTTCAGTGTCTACGAACCCCTTGAATTCCTGCACAAATTTTTCAGCTGCACGTTTGTCTGAGCTAGCTGCCTCACCATGCCTCACAACACTGTGTATGCCATTACGTTTCTTAAACCTGTCAAACCAGCCTTTGCTGGCTTTAAAATCACTCGCCTCACCACTGGTTGCAGGCATTGTCTTGACAAGATCTGCGTGCAACTTCCTTGCCTTTTCACAAATTATCGCCATGGAAATACTATCACCCGCTATCTGTTTTTCATTGATCCACACCATCAGTAACTTCTCAACCTCATCCACTGTTTTCAGTCTTTGTTTCGTTAACATATCAACCCCTTTTGCAACATTAGCTTCCTTGATCTCATTTCTCTTTGCCAGGATAGTGCCGATAGTAGATGCACTTTTCTTGTACATCCTGGCAAGATCACTCAGACGTACGCCACTCGCATATTTTTCAACAATCTCCTTCTTCAGTTCGATGGTGTTCATCACTCTCTCTACCACAGGGGTGCCACTAGGAAGCTTCTTTGGACCCATGGTGACTTATTTCACAGTGACAATCAATAAACCAACAAAAAAGACACCAAATGTATTGTGAATGTTTGAAAGAGCGCGCTAGGTAATGTTCTCTCAATGGTAAACAACGCTTCACTGGCGTCCTGCGCAGGCGCAGGCCAGGCGCGGATCAGGCAGACAGGTCTAATACGTTTCGCTATCCGAGCTTTTTTTCGCTATCCGAGAGCGAAAAAAGCTTTCGTTATGCGATTTTTTCGTTATCTAAATCTTTCGTTAGGCAGGGGTCCACTGTAGGCTTTAGACAAGGATGCATGATGTCACTATGGCTATTTTAACATACAGTGGACCCTTGGTTTTCGTCATTAACCCTTAAACGGTCCAAACGTATATATACGTTACCTCGCCCACTGCCCCGAATATTTTGAAAAAAAAAATATACAGTGGTACCCCGACTTACGATATTTTTTCATTCCAGAATGCTGTTCAAGTGCCATTACCAAACGAATTTATCTCCATAAGAAATTATGTAAAATAGACTAGTCCTTTTAGACCCCCAAAATTACACTTACAAAAGCATTTAAAAAAATAAACTTACATAAAAGGGTGAGTTTGGGGACCATCGTAAGTCGGGGTACCACTGTATATATATATAGAAATAAAGAGCACAATTTTCTAAGTGTTATAGGATAAAAATAAAAACTTTAGGGTCAGTACTTACCAAGATATGACGCCGCGAAGTTGGCACTTGGCGATCACCTGACGGCAACATAAAGCACTGCTGCTTGCAGAAAATCTACATATTTACCATTTTCTTCCAATTTTTTAATATTCTTGGTTTTTATTATATATGATAAATATTTTACAGTAAATCTTTTGATTTCAATGTCAATTGTTGTTTATACACCAATATTATATACGAAATTATTATCATACTGACACAAACACACATGTACACACTGATAGGTGATTTTGCACACCTGGCTGAATCACATTCTATTATCTACAACTATATACAAGTATTTAAATGTCCCACTTATGTTTCTAGAAGTCCACAATTCTATGATACTCCATGAAGCATGGATTCATACAGAGTGCCACCCCACACTGGTGACGTATGAATCGTGTGTCCTTCCGCTGTTGTGGTCGTTTTGTGGTGGTAGCACACACAACACACTTCTTCTGGGAATGCTTCTTTTTTGGGGTAGGTGGTAAAGGTACCAGGTAGTGACAGTTAGGGATGATTCGGGCTGACACTTTCCCCACTGGCTGTGGTTGGGGAACAAGTCGCTGTTGAGGGGCAGGTACAGGTGTGGTACCATACTTTTTTGCTATCTGTTTTACGATATTCAGGGAGAATTCCGCAAAATGTTGTCGTTTTCCAGTCTTTATTTCATGCATATTGAATGCATTGATCACTACAATGTCTACAAGGTGGAAAAACAGTTTTATATACCACTTGCGACTCCTACGCACACAGTCAACAAACCCTATCATCATGTCACACTTGTCAACTAGTCACATATTATTTGTATAGTCGACGACAACAGCTGGTTTGACAATATGTTCATTGGTGAGCCGGCTCATTTTGTCTGTTTTTGTACCATCTCGTTTCTGTGGATGGTTGACAGAAATGTCACATCCCGTTTGTCATGCCACGTCAGTGCCATGATGTCATTGCCATGAAACATTTGCACTGCACCTTCAACACTGCCACTGAAGCTTGGCATGTTTTCTATTCCTTCTCACTGTTCCATATATATCAGTATTGTTCACACGCAGGAAATCAGCGAGCATAGGGCTTGTATACCAGTTGTCTGTGTACAATGTATGGCCCTTGCCAAGGTATGGTTCCATCATCCTGCGAACAACATCACCAGAAATGCCCAACATCCACCTGGTATCGTCGAGTGTTTTTTTCCCGGTGTATACAATGACATCTAACACAAGACCTGTTTCACAGTCGCACATAACAAAAAGTTTTATACCAAAGCGATGACGTTTGCTCGGAATATATTGCTTGAATGACAGGCGTCCCTTGAATAGAATCAAGGACTCGTCGACAACAATGTTCTTGAAAGGATAAAAGTATGCACTGAATTTCTGCTTCAGGTACATAAACACTTCCCGGATTTTGTATAGAAGGTCATTTCTGTTGGGCATATTCCTATCTGAGAAGTGCAACATTCATAGCAACAGAATGAATCTGTTGCAGGAAAGGAGGTCACGGAAGACAGGAGTACTGATGAAGTGGTCTGTGGACCAGTAGTTACGTATATTGTTCTTATAGGTATGTGGCATAAGCATGACAGTGGCAAGGAATAAATACATTTCAGCCACTGTTGTCTTTCCACTTGCGCAGCCGTGACGATTCTCCAACCTCTGCTGTGTTGTCCATGACATAGCGATAATAATTGTTCGTCTGGGTCACTATCAAGTTCATTATAGGCTCGTCAAAGTATAACTGGAAAAAGTCTAACTCTGTAGACTCATTTGTTATGGGACATTCTGGAAGGATGCCACTTCCACTCACATCAAAATCAAAAGACTGTGGCACGAATACACTTTGTGTCCACTTCCACTCTCGGTCACATGGTGCAGGGTGGACCTGTTGCATGGGGTGTGGGGGAGCAGGTGGGGGGACAGGAGTGGAGGCAGCACATGGCTGAGGGGGTGCCGGGCTGTCCTTTGTCTGTCCAGACACCATGCCACCCACCACTTCTTCCTCCATCCCCGCAAATTGACCGTCATGATCACTATCACTATCAGTGGCCAGGGTTTTGGATCGTGACCTGCCACGACCTTTGGGGACTGCATATGGCACACTGCCTGAACGTAGGCGACGACGCCTAAAAGTACGCTTCACAGGTGAATAATGAACATCACTATCACTAGACGAATCCTGCAATGGCATAAAATCAATCTCATCATCACTTACATCACTTTCACTATCACTAAAACACCTGGAAAATGATAGTTTCCTCTTGTGTAGTTGCCTATGGGAAACACTCGCCACTCCAGAGGTGCTTGGCCCAGGGTCTTGTGTGGCCACACTGGCCACCCCAGAAGTGCTTGGCCTAGGGACTGGTGTGGCCACACTGGCTACCCCAGAGGTGCTTGGCCCAGGGTCTGGTGTGGCCACAGTGGCCACCCCAGAGGTGATGGGCTGAGGGTCATCTGGGTTATCGTCGGTATTTTCACTAATTCCTTGATTATTAGTGGCCACATCGGTGTCAAATCCACTAATCTCACATTGTATATATGAGATGACATCACACACAGACCTGCTCTCTCTCACTCGTCATTGGGACCCTTCATGAGATTATTTTAGACTTTCCCTGCGATCCCCGTTGGGGAGGGGAACACTGCTATTCACCCAATGGCTTCTGCAAACCGTGTGAAGATCAAACCACTGCATGGGACCATCAATGATTCATTTAAGCTAGCACTGGCAGCTGCCGTCAGCGGCAGCCTGCATGTTAAATTCACTGCTATACTGACACTCCAAGAGGCCTTCATTGTCGTCTGTACTGATGACTCTGAGGCTGAGAAACTACTTACCAACGATGCTACCACCATGCTACAAGACTGAGGATTCCAAGTTTGGACTTCCCCAGCTCTTAAGGCCAAGAGGACTGTGTTCCTCAAAGCCTTGACTCACTTATTACTGCTCAAGATACTGAGGAAATTAAGTCGTCAATCCAAGACCAGAACACCTGGGCAAAGGTGGACTTTGTTCATAAAATACCTAATGCTTCCTCCATGCTGAAGGTCACCTTCAGTGACGTCACCATGGCAGACAAAGCTCTCACTGACGGACTTGCTATCCACTATTTCTACATCAACCCAGCATTCATCGAAGCAGAAAGATATGAGTACATCCCACAGTGTTACAACTGCTACTCATACTCCCACACCACCAAAGACTGTCCCACCAAGGACAAGAAATTCTGTGCCACATGTGGCAAAGAAGGACACGACTACAAATCCTGCACCACCACCACCTCACTCAAGTGTTTAAACTGCAAGACTGATCACCATACCCTCGCTGCCAAGTGTCCTACTAGACGTGATATCCTCAAGAAACAACTTGACCAACAAACAAAACCTACTGCTCAAGCAACAACATATGCTGCCATCACTAAGCTACAAGCAGACACCACCAAGATTCTCCAGGCCACTCAGGCTGCCTCCACCAACCCTGCACCACCACCACTTCTGCCCACGAGCGACTCCACCAAAATACTCTACTGCATTATGTACGCACATGTACACAATGTTGCTGCACCTGGATCATTTAATACTACCATCAATGAGCTGTTCAAACTCAACAACATGCCCAGCTTTACATTCCCAGCATCTCCAATATCATCTGACATCATAAAGTCTACTACAAACATTGTCACCATTGAGAATGTTCCACCATCAACACCACCACCACCTCCAGCCACTGAGACTACACCACCACCACCTCCCGCCACTGAGACAGACCAATCAGAAGCCACCCAAGCAGCGCACGTCACTGCCACCGCTGCTGCTCCATCCACCACCAAATCAACTGCTCCAGCCTCCCCCACCAACCACACCACCACCAAAACAGCTGCTCCATCCAACCCAACCTCTCCAGCCACCATCAAACCACATTGAGCATCCAACCACTATCGGTATATGCAATACAACAATGTCAAATTCTATACCACAAAACAATTTGATACAACAATGTCATACTCAGCCCTTGCTCAACATCTCCTAGACAGAACTGTCAAGTTCACCCGCCTCAAGAACACACCTGCTACCTTAGAAGAAATAGTCCACGTCCTTCGTTCCAACATTACAACAGACCCCCTCAATGTCTGCTGCACAACTCAACTCTCAAGAACACAATTCAACTCGCTCTGCTCTGGCTCTGCTGAGTAAATTCCACTAACATGCTGAAGTTCCCCCAGCACTTTGCTATTTAGCTAAAGCTGGGGTGTGGCTCCAATCGACCCTAATACAGCTGCCTTCTGTGCCTCTCCCATCGCCGCCTGCCAGCCTCCTGCGCCTCTCCCATCGCCGCCTGCCAGCCTCCTGCAGTCCAACTACACTCGCCTCATCAGCTGCTACAACTCGCCCCAGCATCACGCACACCTATAAAAAACGCCTGCAGTTTATCTGCACATGTCACCCAGAGTGGACGTGCCACTCACCTGTATATTCCCTCCTCCTACCCTTCCCCAACCTTTTCCCATATTTCTATCCTTACCCATCCTTCTTCCATCCCAGCTTACCGACGCTCAGGTCAATCAAGCTCCAAGCACATTGTATATCACTTTACTCGAATAGTAGAGTGTTAATACGACGAGGCGTGAGTGAATCACGAGGATGTGCCATGATGTTGACCCAAGATGTAGCTGAATGTAACTGGTCCTACCATGTGGTAACCAGGCGTCCAGGATTTTTTTAACCCGGTGCACACTGAGTGCGCAGACCCTTTCTCTCATGCCTAGGCGACTCAGGCCTAATGCGCCAATTTTGAAGGAATGAAAAATAAAACGTAAAATTATGTTTGGGGCAACAGCAGTGCCAATGTAAATATATGTGTGGACCGTTTAAGGGTTAAACCATTGCAGAGAGACTGGCGAAAACTGAAATCATCGAAAAGTGAAACCATTTTCCCCATAAATCCAATTACTAATCCGTTCCAGACACCCGAAAGTATTAACAAAAAAATTTTTTTTTTAGCTTAAATATACATTTACATGCAGAAAAGAATGAACATTCAACATAACACTTACCTTTATTGAAGACTCTTGTTGGTGTATGGAAGACAGGGAGGAGGGGAGAGGGAAGAGAGGTTATTCTTTGGTAGGGGAATCCCCCTCCATAAGGACTTTAGGTACCAAGTCCTTATCTGGGTCACTTCTCTTCTTTGTCTTTTACTGCCACTAGGACCAGCTTGAGAGTCACTGGACCCCTGTCACTCAAAAAATTGGTCCAGAGAGCCCTGTTTCTGGTGTCTCTTTAAATTTTCCCTAAAATGGGACGTGGCATTGTCATTGTAAAAGTCGCCAGCACGGCTTGCAACAGCTTTCTCAGGGTGATGTTCCTCCACAAATGCTTGCACCCTACTCCACATTGCACAAATCTCCTTAATCTCTGAAGAAGCAATTTCCTCAGATGTGCTCTGTTGCTGTTGCAGATGAAGGTGATGCAGCTCTTCAGTGGTTAGCTCTTCATTGTGGTCCTCCACCAAATCTTCCACATCCTCGCCACTCACATCCAACCCCATGGAATTCCCCAATGCCACAACAGGCAGAGGGGCGACAGGGTTAGCCGCAAACCTTTCAAAATCTTTCTTTTGGACACAATCTGGCCACAATTTTCTCCAAGTAGAGTTCATCGTCCTGGACGTCACTCCCTGCCAGGCCTTATCTATAAGGCTTATGCAGTGGAAAATATTGAAGTGATCCCTCCAGAACTCTCTTAGGGTCAATTTAGTGTCTGAGGTCACATCAAAGCACATTTGAAACATTGTTTTGGTGTACAGTTTTTTGAAGTTTGCAATGATCTGCTGGTCCAATGGGGTTGGATGAGAGGAGTGGTGTTAGGAGGTAAGAACTTCACTGTTACAAAACTGAATTCCTTAGACAATTGGTCTTCCAAGTCTGGGGGATGAGCAGGAGCATTGTCCATTAACAGGAGGCACTGGAGTGGCAATTTATTATCCAGGAGGTATTTCTTCACACTCGGGCCAAACACTTCATTGAACGATTCCAGGAAAATTTCCCTCGTGACCCATGCCTTACTGTTAGCTTTCCACATCACACACAATTTACTCTTGATGACACTGTTTTTCTTGAACACACTGAGATTTTCAGAGTGATACACCAGTAAAGGCTTCACTTTGAAATTCCCACTAACATTAACACAGAATAAGAGAGTTAGCTTGTCTTTCATAGGCTTGTGTCCTGGCAGTGCCTTTTCCTCCTGTGTAATGTAGGTCCTCTTTGGCATTTTCTTCCAAAAGAGGCCTGTTTCGTCACAATTGAACACTTGTTGGCGGAGGAATTTTTCAGCCTCTACATAGTCTTTGAATTCCTGCACGAATTTTTCAGCCGCATTTTTGTCTGAACTGGCAGCCTCACCATGCCTTACAACACTGTGTATGCCACTTCGCTCCTTGAATGTTTCGAACCAGCCTTTGCTGGCCTTAAATTCACTAACATCAGCACTCGTTCCAGGCATTTTCTTTATGAGATCGTCATGCAACTGCCTTGCCTCTTCGCAAATTATCGACTGCACAATACTATCTCCCGCTAACTGTTTTTGGTTGATCCACACCAACAACAATTTCTCCACATCTTCAATTGTTTGTGATCTCTGTTTTGTTATCACATTTACCCCTTTCGCAATATCAGCTTCCTTGATTTCTTTTTTCTTTACCACAATGGAAGTGATGGTTGATGGGGGCTTCCTGTACATCCTGGCGATGTCGGCCATATGTACGTCACTATCATATTTTTCTATTTCTTTCTTTCTTTAATTCTACAGTGTTCCTCACTTTCTTTACCAAAGGACTGGCACTAGGAGCTTTCTTTGGGCCCATGGTGGCTTATTTAGCAGTCATGCACAATAAACAAGTGCCAAAAACAATGGATTATTAAGAAATGTTTCATATGACCTCGCAGGATAATGTTCACTCACCTAGAAACAACACGACACTGCCTGAGAATGTGTGTGGTAGAGGCTTTGTGTGTGCATGGGGCACTCAGACAGGTACCATACCAACAACAAAAATGGAGGCAATATTTTGACGAAAAAAGTTAGCGATAACTGAAATCAACGAAAACAGAGATCGACAAAAACCGAGGGTCCACTGTATTTATGGATGGGTTGTGAGAGAAGTGAATGCTATGGTGTTGGGGAGAGGTGTGGGATTAAAAAATAAAGAATTTGATACAAGGTGGGAGTTGTCACAGTTGCTTTTTGCCAATGACACAGTGCTTTAGGGAGATTCTGAAAAGTTGCAAAGGTTAGTATGTATAAAAATTTGAGAGGGTGTGAAAAAGAAAATTAAAGCGAACATAGGAAAGAGCAAGGTGATGTGAGTAACAAAAAAAATAGGTAATGAATGATTGAATATCAGGTAAAAAGTGAGTAGTTTACGAGTGGTACTCGTTAACGTTTTATTAAGTTTATTTTTAAGTGCTTTGAATATTTTGGGTACTAAAAGGACTAGTCTATTTTGACATATACTTATAAAAGTATTGGTAATGCATGAAAGCATTTGAATATCGTAACCGGGTACCACTGTATGTCATAAATTTCAAATACAGTGGTACCTCGGTTAACGATATTTTTTCGTTCCAGAATGCTGTTCAAGTGCCATTACCAAATGAATTTTTCCCCATAAGGAATAATGTAAAATAGACTAGTCCTTTTAGACCCCCAAAAATACACTTAAAAAAGTATTTAAAAAAATAAACTTCCATAAAAGGGCGAGTTTGGGGACCATCGTTAACCGAGGTACCACTGTACTATAGTTTAAAGATTTTCATTATGTATTTCATCCCTGATTTATGGTTCACATTTGGTTTGACATTAAAGTTTTTATTTGCGAGTGAAGTTTCCTATACTGTATATAGTACAATTGTAATGCTTTTGGTGTTTAAGACTTATGAATTACATCATCTGTATTACCTTTTATGCATTAAAATGTTTATTAAAAAATGTAAATTTTTAAAACTATATGACATATATAGTCAACCTATATCATTAGGTAAGGACTAGAAAAATTGGAGAAAACTTGTAGTTGTGTGTGAAAGTTGTACTTATAAAGGAACGTACATAAGGGTCCTGAAAACATGAAATATGTATAATGGCATTTGCAGCTTTGTCCTTTTAATGCTGTTATTATTTATAACATCAACAGATCAGGATTACACAGCTCATCAAGTGTGCCATCTAACTTGAGTAGTTATGGAATCAGTGGAAATTCTACATTTGCACTAGGAACAAACCTCCAGGCAGAACAAGGGAACTCCCTTACTTCTTCTCCAAAAGCAACCATTAGAAAGAGTAGATCCAAGAGAAAAGACGTTAGCAAAGATGAAGGACTGATGGATTTCCTAAACAGCCCCACACAGCAGGAGAATCAGCAGCATTCAGCCACTAGTACCCAGCAAGTTGATCCTGTGAGTTTCTTTCAAAATCTAACTTTATGAGAAGCAAGGAAATTTACAAAGACAGTTTATATGGTAGTATGAGTAGAAAAATTGGATTTAACATTGGAGAGAGGGATTATGGAAGAAGTAAATGTTTTCAGATATTTGGGAATTGATGTGTCAGCGGATGGGTTTATGGAGGAGGAGGTTAACCATAGAATTGATGAAGGAAAAAAGGTGAGTGGTGCGTTGAGGTATCTGTGGAGACAAAAAACGTTATCCATGGAGGCAAAGAAGGGAATGTACGAAAATATAGTGGTACCAACACTCTTATATGGGTGTGAAGCATGGGTTGCAAATGCTGCAGCGAGGAGGAGGCTGGAGGCAGTGGAGATGTCCTGTCTAAGGGCAATGTGTGGTGTAAATATTATGCAGAAAATTTGGAATGTGGAAATTAGGAGAAGATGTGGAGTTACTAAAAGTATTTGTCAGAGGGCTGAAGAGGGGTTGTTGAGGTAGTTTGGTCATTTAGAGAGAATGGATCAAAGTAGAATGACTTGGAGCGTATAAATCTGTAGGGAAGGAAGGCGGGGTAGGGGTCGTCCTAAAAAAGGTTGGAGGGAGGGGGTAAAGGAGGTTTTGTGGGCGAAGGGCTTGGACTTCCAGCAAGCATGTGTGAGCATGTTAGATAGGAGTGAATGGAGACGAATGGTTTTTGGGACATGACGATCTGTTGGAGTGTGAGCAGGGTAACATTTTGTGAAGGGATTCAGGGAAACCAGTTTAAATTGATTTAGTTGGACTTAAGTCCTGGAAATGGGAAGTACAATGCCTGCACTTTAAAGGAGGGGTCTGGGATAGTGACAGCTGGGAGGGACTATTCTCAGCTGTCGTATCTGAGCGCCTCTGCAAAGACAGTGATTATGTATGAGTGTGGTGAAAGTGTTGAATGATGATGAAAGTATTTTCTTTTTGGGGATTTTCTTTCTTTTTGGGTCACCCTGCCTCGGTGGGAGACGGCCGACTTGTTGAAAAAAAAAAAAAAAATGAGTAGAAAAGAAAATTGTTTGATAAAGTTATAAAAGATCATTTTGCTTCAGTGTATATAGTACAATTGTACAATTTTATTATCCTATCTCCTTGTTTACCTGCTTGTTTGGTTAATTTTCTTCAAATGTTGAGGTTTAATACTCATGGTTGTGTTGTTATTGAGTCATCACTCATGGTTGTGTGCTGATTCATGCTGAATCATTACTCATGTTAACATTTTTACAGATGGTGACTTCAGTCACCATGACCACGTCTAGTATCAGTAGCATGGGACATTCCCGGCAGTCTTCCGTGTCATCAGCATCTTCTTTAGTGGCCCTCAGTGGACGTGAAACACCAGGATCTGCCACTATTGACATTGGTAATTTGTAAAAATCTGAAAATAACAAGAATTTTAATAATACAAACCTGCACATAATTACTGGGAAAATAGTATTGATTACAGCTGTGGTATTTCCTGGCTTTTTGTGGCCGATTAATTTATCCATATAAATTGTCTAGAAAATTTAGAAGAGGTATATTTTCATAATTTGGTACTTTTTTATTACAGAGAGTGGCAGCTGTGGTTCAGGTAGTGGAGGATCAGCCAACACTGATGCATATGTAACAGTAGACACTCCCACTGATGTTAATATCTCAGCCCCACCCAGCACAGATGGAAGTACCAGGTAACTAAATTTTGGCTACTGACTACTTACTAATGCATATAGAATTTTAAGTTTCTGAGAGTTTAAAGTTTTTTCTGAGAGTTTTAAGTTGTTTGTGAGTCACTACCCTTCTTGTAACCTACATATTCTGTTGTTCAACTAGTCTGTGAAGATCACTTCTTAGTATTCTTTTGTTATGTCTTTTTCTTCAGTTTATACTTTTGTTCTCCCTGATAAAGATGTTTAGAAATATTTATCCATTCTTTTACAATTTTTGTAATTTTATATGTAGTTATGTCTCCTCTTTTACTTCTACCATTTATGAGGTCATCTCTAATGCTTTCAGCTTTTTTTCATAACTCCCACCTTTTAAAGGTACCATATGCTGGTGAAGGGATCTTGATTCAAAGCATTGGAGCTGCTCGCCCCATCTTTAGATAATAAAACAAAATTTAACTCAGGGAGCCATTTTATAGCACATCTTTTGATTTTTTCTAACTGGTCCATTTGTAATTTATATTTATTTGTAAGTTATTGTAAATAAATTAGTGTTATTTTCTCCTACAGTAGTAATGGCATTATGACTGGCTCTGTAGATAGTGAGACCAGCCTGTTGCGAAAAGAAGTCACAAGTCTCAACCAAGAGATGAGTCAGGTTCTACGGCGAGCCAAGGAAGCTGAAAGAGGTTAGTTTGGTCTCTATGTGGTGTGATTAAATTTAAGAAATAATTAATATTAAGAAATGTTGATTTTTATCTTTTGTAAGATGGTAATTAGTTTTAAATATTATTTATATTTTTTTCTTTTGTTTTAGATGCATTTAATTTTTTATATATTGTAACAAAAAAAAGGCACAATACCATGACTGGAACAATACACCAATAACCCGCAAATGGTCCAAGTCGGACCAAAACATCGTCGTAAACTCCTCTCGTCTATATGCGGGTTATTTGTGTATATACATATTGTAATTTGGTATGAGTGTGGTGTGCTCAATTTTTCCATTTTTTTAATTTGGTAAAGATGCTTTTAATTTTTGCAAGTTAGTAATACTGACTCAGTTGATGCAACATTTGGGTATCTTTATTACCAAAATTTTTCACCTGCACACCAGGCTTCTTCAGTTGAATACAGGAGAATTCAACACTTAAGACAGCAGAAGTAGTTTTGACATGGTTCATTCTATCACTCTTGGTTGGAGATGGTCAATGTCTCAAGCTTCAAGCATAGGCATTCACTGGATCCTATGTACTAGAGTTTTGAGGTGAAGCAGTTGGAGTTGACATCACAGGTGAGTGTGGCCCACTAGTGGACATAGGTCATGCTGAACAGTTGTTTAACAAAGGCGTTGAAGAAGGCTTCCTCTGTACAAAGATGCAGATACAGGTGCAGTTACTCTACCTATAATCAGTTTTGGGGGTTTCTGCTCTTGTGGCCCATCCCAAACCAGGCCTCTTGATTGCTGGCCTGATCAACCAGGTTGTTGGTGCCGACTGCATGCAGACCAACTTTTTTTTTTTTTTTTTTTTTTTTTTCCCCAACAAGTCGGCCGTCTCCCACCGAGGCAGGGTGACCCAAAAAGAAAGAAAATCCCCAAAAAGAAAATACTTTCATCATCATTCAACACTTTCACCACACTCATACATAATCACTGTCTTTGCAGAGGCGCTCAGATACGACAGCTGAGAATTGTCCCTCCCAGCTGTCACTATCCCAGACCCCTCCTTTAAAGTGCAGGCATTGTATTTCCCATTTCCAGGACTCAAGTCCAACTAAATCAATTAACTGGTTTCCCTGAATCCCTTCACAAAATGTTACCCTGCTCACACTCCAACAGATCGTCATGTCCCAAAAACCATTCGTCTCCATTCACTCCTATCTAACACGCTCACACATGCTTGCTGGAAGTCCAAGCCCTCGCCCACAAAACCTCCTTTACCCCTTCCCTCCAACCTTTTCTAGGACGAGCCCTACCCCGCCTTCCTTCCCCTACAGATTTATACGCTCTCCAAGTCATTCTACTTTGATCCATTCTCACTACATGACCAAACCACCTCAACAACCCCTCTTCAGCCATCTGACAAATACTTTTAGTAACTCCACACCTTCTCCTAATTTCCACATTCCGAATTTTCTGCATAATATTTACACCACACATTGCCCTTAGACAGGACATCTCCACTGCCTCCAGCCTCCTCCTCGCTGCAGCATTTGCAACCCATGCTTCACACCCATATAAGAGTGTTGGTACCACTATACTTTCGTACATTCCCTTCTTTGCCTCCATGGATAACATTTTTTGTCTCCACAGATACCTCAATGCACCACTCACCTTTTTTCCTTCATCAATTCTATGGTTAACCTCATCCTTCATAAACCCATCCGTTGACAGGGGGATAAAAGAGAGTGTAAAAATTATAGGGGAATAAGTTTACTAAGTATACCAGGTAAAGTGTATGGCAGGGTCAGTAAACTTATTCCCCTATAATTCTTACAATCTCTTTTATCCCCCTTCCCTTTATATGCTCTCTGCCAATCCCTAGGTACCTTCCCCTCTTTCATACATTTATTAAACAAAAAAACCAAGCACTCCAGCACTATATCCCCCCCTGCTTTTAACATTTCTGTCATGATCCCGTCAGTTCCAGCTGCTTTACCCCCTTTCATTCTACGTAATGCCTCAAGCACCTACCCCACACTCACATCCTGCTCTTCTTCACTCCTAAACGATATTGTACCTCCCTGGCCAGTACATGAAATTACCGCCTCCCTTTTTTCATCGACATTTAAAAGTTCCTCAAAATATTCCCGCCATCTACCCAATACCTCCAGCTCCCCATCTACTAACTCCCCTACTCTGTTTTTAACTGACAAATCCATTCGTTCCCTAGGCTTTCTTACCTTGTTTATCTCACTCCAAAATTTTTTCTTGTTTTCAGCAAAATTTCTTGACAGAGCCTCTCCCATTCTTTCATCTGCTCTTCTTTTGCACTCTCTCACGACTCTCTTCAGCTTTCTTTTACTCTCCATATACAGTGGTACCTCGAGTTACGATATTTTTTCGTTCGAGAATTCTGTTCAAGTGCCATTACCAAACGAATTTATCCCCATAAGAAATAATGTAAAATAGACTAGTCCTTTTACACCCCCAAAAATATACTTACAAAAGCATTTAAAAAAATAAACTTACATAAAAGGGCGATTTTGGGGACCATCGTAACTCGAGGTACCACTGTACTCTGCTCTTCTATTAACACTTCTGTTTTGTAAAAACCTCTCATAAGCTACCTTTTTCTCTTTTATCACACCCTTTACTTCTTCATTCCACCACTCACTCCTCTTTCCTCCTGCACCCACCCTCCTATAGCCACAAACTTCTGCCCCACATTCTAATACTGCATTTTTAAAACTATCCCAACTCTCTTCAACCCCCCACTAATACTTGCACTAGCCCACCTTTCTGCCAATAGTTGCTTATATCTCACCCTAACTTCCTCCTCCCTTAGTTTATACACTTTTACCTCTCTCTTACTTGCTGTTGCCATTTTCTTTTTGTCCCATCTACCATTTACTCTAACTGTAGCTACAACTAAATAATGATCTGATATATCCATTGCCACTCTATAAACATGTACATCCTGAAGCCTACCCATCAACTTTTTATCCACCAATACATAATCTAACAAACTACTTTCCTTACGTGCTATATCATACCTTGTATATTTATTTATCCTCTTTTTCATAAAATATGTATTACTTATTACCAAACCTCCTTCTACACATAGCTCAATTAATGGTTCCCCATTTACATTTACCCCTGGCACCCTAAATTTACCTACTACTCCCTCCACAACATTTTTACCCACTTTAGCATTAAGATCCCCAACCACAATTACTCTCTCACTTGGTTCAAAACTCCCCACACACTCACTCAACATTTCCCAAAATCTCTCTCTCTCCTCTACACTTCTCTCTTCTCCAGGTGCATAAACACTTACTATAACCCACTTTTCACATCCAACCTTTATTTTACTCCACATATTCCTTGAATTTATACATTTATATTCCCTCTTTACCTGCCATAACTGATTATTCAACATTTTTGCCACTCCTTCTTTAGCTCTAACTCTATTTGAAACCCCTGACCTAAACCCATTTATTTCTCCCCACTGAAACTCTCCTACGCCCTTCAGCTTTGTCTCACTTAAAGCCAGGATATCCAGCTTCTTTTCATTCATAACATCTACAATCATCTCTTTCTTATCATTCACACAACATCCACGCACATTCAAACATCCCACTTTGACCAACATATGCATCATAATCCAGCTGATAAGGAAGTGACTTGAGGAAATTATTACGGTCTCTCTTGAAGACAGCTAGAAGTTTGTTAGTAATTCCCCTTATATATGAAACCTTACAAACTTCTACTTGCACACAGTATGCACTTGCATTTATTTTCATGTTTTTTTAACAGCTGTCATTTGGTAATTTTTCTTTAACAATTTAGGAAGTTTGGTTTGAGATCATTTCTCGGGAGCAATTATCCTCTAAACCATTAAATTAATAAACAACAGATAACCAAGATTGACTATATTTTTCAGAGGCAAACCATCTAAGGACGCAAGTGTCAGGAATGTTGAGTCAGCAGTCAACCACTGATAGATTATTACGTGAAACGCAGCACCGAGAAATGGATTTTCAGGTGAGATTCGAAAAGAAAATTCAATAAAAATTTTCCCACTGTAAAATCTGATACAAATTTATAAGTTCAAGACATGATGTGTCATGTTGTGAGGCTTTTTTTTCAGAGAGAGACTGTAAAGATTCCACAGAAATTATTGTCAAATGTAAACATTCCACAGTTTTTTCTGATTAATTAAGAAATACTTCAATTTTCTTGAAATTTTCACGTTTTTGTATTTGCCAAAAGTGCTTCCAGAATGTTGTGAAGTCTCTCTCAACAATACCAAAGTCATCTGAAAGCAGCAAATGTGATAACTCCCAATTTATATTCAATTCATTATAAGGCCATACCATTCTCCAATACCACAGCATTTAGTTCTTTTATAACCCTATCTATACAACCACTGTGACGTCACATTCCTGTCTAAGGCTAACTTTTATTGGAAAATTCTGAGCCTCATTCTCATAAAAAGCTTCTACAGCTTTGAACAACTTACCACCTATTACCATGCTTCTTTCTATACAAAATTTAAATAAAAGCCCCCATCATCATTACCCCTGGTACCCCAAACTTACCTACTACACCCTCAACAACAGTTTCACCCACCTTTAGCATTTAAGTCTCCCACCACAGTTACTCTTTCACTTGCTTCAAAACTCTCTAAATACTTGTTATTTATTATTATTGCATTTTATTATGTTCAGTGCTTTCAACTGGTGATTTTCTTTTTTCAGGAAACAGTGCGAGCTAAGGACAGCCAACTTGCAATTCTGCGAGTGCGATTGCAAGAAGCAGATCAGAACACAGCAGCAAAAGTTGCTACCTTGCAACAACTACAAGCTGAAAATAAAAGGCAATGGCTTATTAATGTACAGTAGTCAGAGGGCTGAAGAGGGATTGTTCAGGTGGTTTGGTCATTTAGAGAGAATGGATCAAAGTAGAATGACCTGGAGAGCGTATAAATCTGTAGGGGAAAGGAAGGAAGGGTAAAGGTCGTCCTCGAAAAGGTTGGATGGAGGGGGTAAAAGAGGTTTTGTGGGTGAGGGGCTTGGACTTCCAGCAAGCGTGTGTGAGCATGTTAGATAGGAGTGAATGGAGACGAATGGTTTTTGAGACCTGACGAGCTATTGGAGTGTGAGCAGGGTAATATTTAGTGAAGGGATTCAGGGAAACCGGTTATTATAGATTTAGCCAGACTTGAGTCCTGGAAATGGCCATATCCCACCCTGTCTCGGTGGGAGATGGCCGACTTGTTGAAAAAAAACAGGGTTATGTACAGCGGTCAATCGGTTTTCGCCAAAAATTCGTTCCAGAATGCTGCTCAAGTGCCATTAAAGAACGAATTTACTTCCTTAAGAAATAATGTCACGTAGGTTAGTCTATTTCAGACCCCCAAAAATACACTTGCAACAGCACTTACGAAAATACACTTACATAAATGTTCGAGTTTGGAGATGCACAAAAACCGAGGGACCACTGTACTACAACAACTTTAAGGGGTACTTTGATCCAAGGAATTGGATCTCCCCTTCCCCTTCTTTGGATTGAACCTGATTGCCTCCTGTTCCCAAGGCAATGTATGATTTTATGGGTTCAGTATTTCCTCATGATTGTATAATAATAATATTTTTTTTTTTTTAACAAGTCGGACATCTCCCACCGAGGCAGGGTGACCCAAAAAGAAAGAAAATACTTTCATCATTATTCAACACATTCACATCACTCATACATAATCATTGTCTTTGCAGAGGCACTCAGATACTACAGTTTAGAATAGTCCCTCCAAACTGTCACTATCCCAGATCCCTCCTTTAAAGTGCAGGCATTGCACTTCCCATTTCCAGGACTCAAGTCCGGCTAAATCAATAACTGGTTTCCCTGAAACCCTTCACTAAATATTACCCCGTTCACACTCCAATAGCTCGTCAGATCCCAAAAAACATTCGTCTCCATTCACTCCTATCTAACACGCTCACACACGCTTGCTGGAAGTCCAAGCCCCTCACCCACAAAACCTCCTTTACCCTCTTCCTCCAACCTTTTCGAGAACGACCTCTTCCCCTCCTTCCTTCCCTCTTCAGATTTATACGCTCTCCAAGTCATTCTACTTTGATCCATTCTCTCTAAATGACCAAATCACCTCAACAACCCCTCTTCAGCCCTCTGACTAATACTTTTAGTAACTCCACACCACCTAATTTCCACACTCTGAATTCTCTGCATAATATTTACACCACACATTGCCCTTAGACAGGACATCTCCACTGCCTCCAGCCTCCTCCTCGCTGCAGCATTTGCAACCCAAGCTTCACACCCATATAAGAGTGTTGGTACTACTATACTTTCATACATTCCCTTCTTTGCCTCCATAGATAACGTTTTTTGTCTCCACAGATACCTCAATGCATCACTCGCCTTTTTTCCTTCATCAATTCTGTGGTTAACCTCATCCTTCATAAACCCATCTGCAGACAAGTCAACTCCCAAATATCTGAAAACATTCACTTCTTCCATACTCCCTCTCTCCAATGTGATATCAAATTTTTCTTTATCTAAATCATTTGATACCCTCATCACCTGACTCTTATCTTTGTTCACTTTCAACTTTCTACCTTTACACTCCCTCCCAAATTCATCCACTAACCTTTGCAACTTTTCTTTATAATCTCCTATAAGCACAGTCTCATCAGCAAAAAGTAACTGTGTCAACTCCCATTTTGTACTTGATTCCCCATAATTTAATCCCACTCCTCTCCCCAACACTCTAGCATTTACTTCTTTTACAACCCCATCTGTAAATATATTAAACAACCATGGTGACATCACATCCCTGTCTAAGACCTACTTTTACCGGGAAGTAATCTCCCTCTCTCCTATGCACCCTAACCTGAGCTTCACTATCCTCATGAAAACTCTTTACAGCATTCAGTAACTTACTACCTATTCCATACACTTGCAACATCTGCCACATGGTTCCCTATCCACTCTATCATATGGTTTTTCTAAATCCATAAAGGCAATGAAAACTTCCCTACCTTTATCTAAATATTGTTCACATATATTCTTCAAAGTAAACACTTGATCTACACATCCCCTACCCACTGTAAAACCTCCTTTCTCATCTGCGATCCTACCCTCTGTCTTACCTCTAATTCTTTCAATAATAACCCTACTGTACACTTTACCTGGTATACTCAGTAAACTTATTCCCCTATAATTTTTACAGTCTCTTTTGTCACCCTTCCCTTTATATAAAGGAACTATACATCCTTAGGTACCTTCCCCTCTTTCATACATTTATTAAACAAAAATACCAACCACTTCAACACAATATCTCCCCCTGCTTTTCACATTTCTGTCATGATCCCGTCAGTTCCTGCTGCTTTACCCCCATTCATTCTACGTAATGCCTCACGCACCTTCCCCACACTCACATCCTGCTCTTTGTCACTCCTAAAAGATGTTATGCCTCCCTGACCAGTGCATGAAATTACTGCCTCCCTTTCTTCATCGACATTTAAAAGTTCCTCAAAATATTCCCGCCATCTACCCAATACAGTGGACCCTAGAAATTTGTGATTAATCCATTCCAGAGAGTCTGCCGAAATTCAAAATTCACGATTTTCAAAACCATTTTCCCCATAAGAAATAATGTAAATCAAATTAATCCGTTTCAGACACCCAAAAGTATTGAAAAAAATATTTTTTTTTACATGAAATGTACATTTATCTAAATAACAAAAAGGCACAATACCGTGACTGGAACAATACACACACAATCCGCACATATAAAAGGAGAGGAGCTTACGACGACGTTTCGGTCCGACTTGGACCATTTACAAAGTCACACTAACACGAATGACAGGTGGAAGGGGTATTTATAGGCAGGCAGACAGGGGAGGGCACAAGAAAGTGGTGGGGTAATGGAGGTAGTAGTGATAGTGGTAGTGGTAGTAGTAGTGGAGTCAGTCATAAACTAGGAAAGGAGCACTGCAAAGACGCTGGCGGCCCGCAAGGGTAAGAACAAGAACACAGTGGGGAAAAATAAAATAAATATTTATTTATTTTATTATTTTATTTATTTTATTTTTCCCCACTGTGTTCTTGTTCTTCCCCTTGCGGGCCGCCAGCGTCTTTGCAGTGCTCCTTTCCTAGTTTATGACTGACTCCACTACTACTACCACTACCACTATCACTACTACCTCCATTACCCCACCACTTCTGTGCCCTCCCTGTCTGCCTGCCTATAAATACCTCTTCCACCTGTCATTCGTGTTAGTGTGACTTTGTAAATGGTCCAAGTCGGACCGAAACGTCGTCGTAAGCTCCTCTCCTTTTATATGTGCGGGTTGTGTGTGTACATTTATCTACACAGAAAACAATGAGACATGAAGAATAAAACAATAATAACATGACACTTACCTTTATTGAAGAGTTGTTGATGTGTGGAAGACCGGAGGAAGGTAGAGGATGGAAGAGTTACTATTGTTTGGAAGGGGAATCCCCTTCCATAGACTTCAGGTACCAAGTCCTTTTCCGGGGTTACTTCCCTTCTTTGTCTTTTACTGCCACAGTACATTCATTACTTACTTTAAAATATTTGTAGTCTTAATGTAGGGAGAAAGGTGTGTAGTATTTATTTGTAGGAATTCAGTGTAGGTAGCCTGTAGACGTAGGTACATGTATGTAGCTCCCCCTGGGCTACACTACACAGCCATATTATTACACTACACAGCCATATTATTACCATGTTCACTGAGTTTAATCTTTTCTAACAACTACTTTTAGATGCCATCATAAACAAAGGAAGAAGTAATGAATAATTCATGCCGAGAATTGTAAACAAATGCGTATGAAGGGTGGTTACTGCACCAGACGCCAGATTTACAGTTTTTTCTAACGCTGCAGAGAAAACGTAATGTTTACTCTCCACCCGACTCGCCACTCAATAGCATATAAACATTGTATCAATGTTTATATGCTATATGATATGTAACGTGTTTCTTATATAATTTTGAAGATAATATCATAGATGGAGTAATGAAAATGTCTATATTAACCTAAAATAAAACATTTAACCTAAAATAAGACATTTGTTTGAGCTTGGTGTGGGGACATACCCTGGCTGGTTTGTGGGGGGAAGTACCCTGGCTGGTTTGTGGGGAAGTACCCTGGCTGGTTTGTGGGGAAGTACCCTGACTGGTTTGTGTGGGGAAGTACCCTGGCTAGTTTGTGTGGGGAAGTACCCTGCCTGGTGTGGTGAAGTACCCTGTCTGGTGTGATCTTTCTTGAATTCTATCGTGTTTCTTGCCTTCTTTAGCAAAGAGCTGGTACTAGGAGCTTTCTTTGGGCCCATGGTGGCTTATTTAGCAGTTGCAAGCACTAAAACGAATGAAATATTAAGAAATGTATTGTATGAACACGTGAGGGGATCGTCACTCGCCGAGATACAATGCCAGTCTGACTCTGAATGGTGTTTGTGTGCCCGCAGCGGCTGGGAGGCCACTCGGACGTGTTTCATACGACTGCCGATTTCTATGCCAAATCACGAAAATCAAGCCCATATTTTGGCGAAAAAAGTTGGCGATTTTCAAATTTCACGATATTCAAGGGGGACGAATTTCGAGGGTCCACTGTACCTCCAGCTCCCCATCTACTAATTCCCCTACTCTGTTTTTAACTGACAAATCCATTCGTTCCCTAGGCTTTCTTAACTTGTTTATCTCACTCCAAAACTTTTTCTTATTTTCCGCAAAATTTCTTGACAGAGCCTCTCCCATTCTTTCATCCGCTCTTCTTTTGCACTCTCTCACCACTCTCTTCACCTTTCTTTTACTCTCCATATACTCTGCTCTTCTATTAACACTTCTGTTTTGTAAAAACCTCTCATAAGCTACCTTTTTCTCTTTTATCACACCCTTTACTTCTTCATTCCACCACTCACTCCTCTTTCCTCCTGCACCCACCCTCCTATAGCCACAAACTTCTGCCCCACATTCTAATACTGCATTTTTAAAACTATCCCAACTCTCTTCAATCCCCCCACTACTCCTACTTGCACTAGCCCACCTTTCTGTCAATAGTTGCTTATATCTCACCCTAACTTCCTCCTCCCTTAGTTTATACACTTTTACCTCTCTCTTACTTGCTGTTGCCATTTTCTTTTTGTCCCATCTACCTTTTACTCTAACTGTAGCTACAACCAAATAATGATCTGATATATCCGTTGCCCCTCTATAAACATGTACATCCTGAAGCCTACTCATCAACCTTTTATCCACCAATACATAATCCAACAAACTACTTTCCTTACGTGCTATATCATACCTTGTATATTTATTTATCCTCTTTTTCATAAAATATGTATTACTTATTACCAAACCTCTTTCTACACATAGCTCAATTAATGGTTCCCCATTTACATTTACCCCTGGCACCCCAAATTTACCTACTACTCCATCCACAACATTTTTACCCATAATAATATGGGATTCAATTTTCAGATTATTAGATGGTGCACATGAAAGCAGTGGACTACATAACCATGCACTGCAATCCCTTCAAGATCGTCTAACCCCCAAAACCCCCCCTTTTTTTTAAAATTTTTAAAAAAAATTTTTTTTTTTTTTTTTTAAAAATTTTTTTTTTAAAAAAACCGGGGCCCCCCCTTTTTTCCCTCTTTTTTTTTTTTTCCCCCCCTTTTTTTTAATTTTTTTTTTTTTTTTTAAAAAACCCCTTTTCCTTTTTTTCAAAAAAATTTTCCTTTTTTTTTCCTTTTTTCCCCCCCCCCCCCCCCCCCTTTTTCCCCCTTCTTTCCTCATTTTTTTTCCCCCCTTCCCCCCCCCCCCCTTTCCTTCCCCCCCCCCCTTTTTTTTTTCCTTTTTCCCCCTTTTTCCCCCCCCCCTTTTTTTTCCCCCTTTTTTTCCTTTTTTCCCTTTTTTTTTTCCCCTTTTTCCTTTTTTCCCCCTTTTTATCTTTTTTTTTTCCCCTTTTTTTTTAAAACCCAAAATTTCCCCTTTTTCCCCAATAAAAAAAATTTTTTTTGGGTTTCACCCCCTTTTTTTTTTTTTTTTTTTTTTTTTAAAAACCCCCTTTTTAAAATTGCCCTTTTTTTCCCCTTTTTTAAAAAATTTTAAAAATTTTTATTTTCCCCCCCCTTTTTTTCCCCCAAAAAGGGGGGTTTTTTTTTTTTTTTTTTTAAAAAAAACCCCCCCCCCCTTCCAATTTTTTTCCCCCCAAAAATTTTTTTAAAAAACCCCCCCCCTTTTTTTTTTTTTTTTTTTTTTTAAAATTTTAAAAAAAAAATTTTTTTTTGAAAAAAAAATTTTTTTTGGGCTTTTTTTTTGTTTTTTTCCCTTAAAAAATTTTTAAAATTTAAATCCCCCCCTTTTTTTTGGGCCCCCTTTTGGGGAAAAAATTTTCCCCCAAAAATTTTTCCCCCTTTTTAAAAAATTTTTTTTGGGGACCCGGGAAAAAAAAAACCCTTTTAAAAATTTTTTCCCCTTTTTTCCCCCTTTTTTTTAAAAAAAATTTTTTAAAAAACCCCCCGGGTTGGGCCCCCCCCCCCCCCTTTCCTTTTTAAAAAATTTTTTTTTTTTAAAAAAAAAACTCCCTTTTAAATTTTCCCTTCCCGGTTAAATTTAATTTTTAAAAATTTTTTTTTTTTTGTTTTTTTTTAAAATTTTTCCTTTTTTTTTTTTTTTTTTTTAAAAAAAAAACCCTTTTTTTTTTCCCCCCCCCTTTTTTTCCCCCTTTCCCAAAATTTTTTTCCTTTTTTTTTTTTCCCGGGGTTTTTTTTTTTAAAAATTTTTTTTTAAAAAAAAGGGGGGGGCCCCTTAAAAAAAAAAAAAGGGGGGGGGGTTTTTTTCCCCCCTTTGGGAAAAAATTTTTAAAAAAAAAAAAAAAAAAAGGGGGTTTTTTTAAATAAAAATTTTTTCCCCCCCCCAATTCCCAAAAAAAAAAAATTTTTTTTTTTTTTTTTTTTAAAAAAAAAGGGGGGGAAAAAAAAAAACCCCAAAAAATTTTAATTGTTTTTTTTTAAATTTTTAACCCTTTTTTTTTAAAAAAAAATTTTTTTTTAAAAAAAAAAAAAAGGGGGGTTTTTTCCCCCCCCAAAAAAAAAAAAAAAAAATTTTTTTTTTTTTAAAATTTTTTTTCCCCGGGGGTTTTTTTTTTTTGGGGTGTTTTTTAGTAGATGGGGGGTTTCCCCCCCCTTTTAAAAAAACCCCCCTTTTTTTTTTTTTTTTCCCCCTTCCCCGGGGCCCCAAAAAAAAAAATTTTTTTTTTTTTTTTAACACATAAATTTTCACCCAAAGGGAGGGGGGACAACAAAAATGAAAGAAACACTTTTTTCCATCATTCACACATAAAGCTATTTTTTGCAGAGGCTCAGATACGACAGTTCAGATATCCCCCAAACAGTAAATATCCCAGGCATTCACTTCTCATCTCCAGGACTCAAGTCCGGTTGCTGGGTTTCCCCGAATCTCTTCACAAAATTCCCTCTTCCCTCCAACAGCTTGTCAAGCCCCAAAAACCATTCATCTCCATTCACACCTATCTAGCACTTTCACACATGCCTGCTATATGTCCAAGCCCCTAGCACAAAAAACCTCTTTACATTTATAGTAATTTACGTATATAGGAGAAGGGGTTACTGGGTCCTTGCTCCCAGCATTTTAGTTGCCTCTTACAACACACGTGGTTTAGCACTTCTCATAATACAGCCTCTCCTCACTTAGCGACATACTCGTTTACCAACCACTCAGGCTTACAACCTGCTCTCCAACTAATATGTAAATCTAAGTAATGTATATTAGAGCTGATTTCCTCTACAGTGGAACCCCGAGTTTCAAACGCCTTGACTATCGAACGATTCGAGTTTCGATCGCTTTTTTCGAACAAATTTTGTTCCGAGTATCGAACATGCCCGTGTTTCGAACGCGTGCATACCAGACCTGTCCACCCGGCGCCTGCCCACGCAGGCGTCGTGAGTCAGTCTAGCTTTGTTTATCCTCCAGTGAACATTACCCTGCGTGCTCTTCCAAACATTTCACAATTAATTGGAGCTTTTTCATTAAGTGCAACTGTGAAATAAGCTACCATGGGTCCAAAGAAAGTTCCTAGTGGTACCCCTGTGGTAAAGAAAGTGAGAAACACCATAGACATGAAGGAAATAGTACAAAAATACGAGAGTGGTGTGCGAATTGCAGAGCTTGCCAGGATATACTATGGCAAAAACAAGTCAACTATTGCTTCTATCCTGGCAAAGAAAGAACAAATCAAGGAAGCTGATGTTGCAAAAGGTGTTGATATGCTAACCAAAAATAGACCACAGATAGTCGAACAGGTTGAGAAGTTGCTGGTGTGGATCAAGGAAAAAGAGTTAGCGGGTGATAGTGTGTCAGAGACAAATATTTGTGAAAAGGCAAGGCAGTTGCATGCCGATCTTGTAAAGAAAATGCTTGGAACCAGTGCTGATTTTAGTGTTAGTGATTTTAAGGCCAGCAGAGGCTGGTTTGACAGATTTAAGAAGCGTAGTGGCATACACAATGTGGTAAAGCATGGTGAGGCTGCCAGTTCAGACAAACGTGCAGCTGAAAAAACTACATAAAAACTGAAAATTTGAAACCCAAACAAGTGTTCAATTGTGACAAAACAGGCCTGTTTTAGAAGAAAATGCCCAACAGGACCTACATTACTCGGGAGGAAGAGGCACTGCCAGGATATAAGCCTATGAAAGACAGGCTAACTCTCTTGTTTTGTTCTAACGCTAGTGGGGATTTTAAAGTGAAACCTTTACTGGTGTATCACTCAGAAAATCCCAGTGTGTTCAAGAAACACAATGTCGTCAAGTATAGATTGTGTGTGTTGTGGAAAGCTAATCATAATGTATGGGTCACAAGGCAAATTTTCAAAGAGTGGATCCATGAAGAGTTTGGCCCCAGTGTGAAAAAATACCACCTGGAAAATAAATTGGAACTCAAGTGCCTCCTGTTACTGGACAATGCTCCTGCACATCCTCCAAACTTGGTAGACCTACTGTGTAAGGACTTCAGTTTTATAAAAGTGAAATTCTTGCCTCCTAACACCACTCCTCTCCTCCAGCCCATGAACCAGCAGGTCATTTCTAACTTCAAAAAACTCTACACAAAAGCAGTGTTTCAAAAGTGACCTCAGACACTGAATTGACCCTTAAGAGAGTTCTGGAAGAATCACTTCAATATCTACAATTTCATAGGCCTTATAGGTAAGGCTTGGAAGGGAGTGACTTCCAGGACTTTGAACTCTGCTTGGAGACAATTGTGGCCAGGTTGTGTCCAAGAGAGGGATTTTGAATGGTTTGAGGCTGACCCTGACAACCCTCTGCCTGCTGTGGAAGGTATTGTGGCATTGAGCAAGTTCCTGGGGTTGGAGGTGAGTGGCGAGGATGTGGAAGAGTTGGTGGATGACCACAATGAAGAGCTAACCACTGAAGAGCTGGAACTGGAACAGCATCAGACCAGAGTTCAGGAACTTGCTTCACAGGAGGAGGAAGAGGGAGTGGATGAGGTGCCTTCTTCAGAGATTAAGAAAATTTGTGCAATGTGGAATAAGGTGCAGGCATTTGCTGAAAAATACCACCCTGAGCAAGCTGAAACAAGCCATATCTGCAACATGTTCAGTGACAAAACACTGTCCCATTTTAGGGACATCTTAAAGAGGCGCCAGAAACAGAGGACTCTTGACAGTTATTTTTCGAGACAGGGGTCCAGTGACTCTCAAGCTGGTCCTAGTGGCATTAAAAGAAAAAGAAGGGAAGTAACCCCAGATAAGATGTATAATTGTTGTGTGTATGTAAAACTATAATTGATCTCATTAAAATGTATTTTTTGTGAATATTTTTGGGTTTCTGGAACAGATTAATTGTATTTCCATTATTTCTTTTGGGAAATATTGCTTTGAGTTTCATTTGTTTCGAGTTTAGAACTAGGTCCTGGAACGGATTAAGTTCGAAACTCGGGTTTCCACTGTATTCTGTTTATTACATTAAACAGTACACTACTGTATAAACATTTAAAAATATACTAAAAATTTTATAAATGGTGTAAAGGTGACATTAAAAAAATATCTAAAGATGGTTGACACAAACCCACTACCAGTATAGTATGCTCCTCGCTTAATGACCAGTTCGCTTACCAACCTACTCTTAGGAGCGGAACCCTGTCGTTAAGTGAGGAGAGGCTGTATACGTAATAACAGTTCACTGAATGAAAAAAGAAACAAGTTTAAGTTGTATTTCATTTCATTGAAAATTTATTTTTCCTTGTTTCTTAGTATTTTATTTTTTTCTTGCAGAATAAATCATTTAGAGGAAGAACAGCAGGAAGTAGCAAAAGCCCTCTTTGAAGCACAACGTAAACTAGAAGATGAAAAAAGTAGATCAAATCAACTCTCGCTGCAGGTATTAATACTTACATAATTACTCAGTCATAAATTCATTATTTATTGTATTATCCTAAAATGTCTTATTTTCTATTATTTATTAAACCTTTCACTGTCACGAGCCCTAAAATTAAATGCCCTGTCAACTTCGCGATTTAAAAAAAATAATCCTCAAAAAAATAACCCATTTAATTGGTAACCAAACAAAAAATGAAAATCCAATCAGGTGAAGGTTGTTGGCTCCATGGCAGCAACATCAGTGTTGCTGCAGGCTGTATATTATAAAAATTTACATTTTTTCAACTTTTTTTTCCTTGCATTTTCCATTTTTTACACTTAAATACTGTGGGCTAGATTAAGTACTGTGAGCTAGAATACTTTTCATGTCCATTGTCTATAATTAAGGCCTATTATAAAACAAAAATGTCACACTAAAAATGTTATCAGTATATGGTAATACCCTGCTTTACGTCATTTTGGCCTACATCAAATTTGCCTGTATGCTACTTTTCTAGAGTAAATTTCAGTTCAGCGAACGTCATTATGTCCGACATTATGTCACTCAGCAACGCCACCTACGTCATAATAAAAGGATGTGAAATAAATTTTTCCTTAAAAATATATTTAAAATAAATAAAACTTAAAAATTAACAACTAAAAATAAAAGAAGCTATAAACAATTTAAAATGCAATAAAAACATAAAAATGTATATACAATTAAATATTTACATCAAAAAAATTGTAAACCAATGTCCGCCATTACATAGTCCCGCCGTCTTGCCATGTGGCAGCGTTGCTGGTAGAAGAAATATGACTAAAATGTGTTTCTAGCGTTCTTTAGGTTTTAGCAATAGCTATATTCTTTTGTGAGTTATTTACGCTAGTTTTACGGTGTTTGTCATCATTTTAAGGCATTACGTCTGGTTTTTGTCAAAAACCAGGTTATATCACTGCTTTTGGAACCATTTAATGACGTAGGGCAGGGTATGACTATTGTTTATATAACACTGTTTCACCAAACATCCATTTGGCTCACTTTCCAATTATTCTAACTTTTTATATTTTTAACACTTCGGCCATCTCCTACCAAGGCAGGGAAACCCAAAAAAAAAAATCTCTTTCACCATCATTCATGTATACATACAAGTACTGGTCATATTTCTGGAACGGTTTCAGTCTGTGGAAGCTCCTGAAAGGCAGCTCTATACACAGCAGTGTTTTACATTCCCTACACATACAGTGTATATCTCTACATTTTGCTGACCACCTTGACGTATGTGCATGGGCATAACATCTTGTCTAACCCACTTTCTTCTTGTCAGTAAGAGAAAGTGCAGTTGGGACATGATACCCAAACCTCAAACAAGAAGGTATTTTGGTCATCAGCATGGCATTATGCTGATGGTGTGACCTGGTATTTCTGTATTATTTGTTTGATGATAACAAAGAGAAGTGGCCATATGGCAATCTGTTCCCAGTCTTGCCCCAGTACATATTGTAGGCAGTCACCATTGCAATGTCAACAAGTTGAAAAAAGTTTTGTGTACCACATGTAACTCTTTCGAACACAATCAACAAACCCAATCTGTATGTCAGATTTGTCCACCAAATGCATATTTTTTGTGTAATCAATAACAGCAGCTGGGCTCATAATGGGTTCATTCATTTCTCCATTCACTTTTTCTCTTTCTTTCAATTCATTCTTGTGGATGAATGTCAACAATATCACATTGTTTGTCATGCCATCGAAATGCCATGATGTCATTGACATGGTTAGGGTATGGGACCTGGCTTCCTCCCAGGCTGGCGCTGGTGCCATGTGCTTCTTTGTCCTCTGTGCCACGTGTGTCACAGCCATCACCAAGCTCTGCTCTCCAGCCCGTGCAGCACCTGAACCAACCCACTATGTATACTCTTAAGAGATCTAGTCTCTGTATTGGATTGATAAAGCCCCTACTAGGCAAAACATCTCTTTTATAAATTTCCTAATGCCACATGTGTGTGTCTTGTATTCATTTAGCACACCATTGATGTCCTTTAAACAAACTGATATAAGATTCAAGTACTGGTCTGGCTGTAGGTTTTTTTTTTTTGGTAAACAATTTTTGCACTCCTTGAATAGCATTTGCCAGTCTCACAGTATATGTAATGCATTCTTATTTATAAGGTTGTTACATTCTTCCTGTAAAAACATATGTAATGTGATTATAATCATAATTCAAATGCTTCTTGATAGATAAGTTCTTTGCGTGGTGAACTAGCATCTTCAAGAGAAGAACTAACAGAATACAAAGCTAAGGCAAGTAGAATCCTTCAGAGTAAAGAAAAATTGATAGCATCTCTTAAAGAGGATCGAGGCGGGGGTGGCGAAGGAGCCAGTGGAGGGGAGACTGTGCTCAGTCTTCATGAGGCAGAATTACACCAGATCAGGTAAATTAGTTCAATGAGGTGTATCAGTAAATATATTCTGGCATTAAAATAAAGACACTTATTTATCCTAATACCTACCAGTCTCCCCAGTCTACTGATTTCATTGAAGTTTATTCAATTTCAGGGCTGAACGAGATTTGTTAAGGGAAGAGTTGGAGAGTGCAGGAGCACGCATTAGACAAATGATGGCAGAAATGTCTGATATGGAAAGTACTTCTCAAGACCAAGCTGCACTTGCTGCTCAGAATACCACATCACTAGAAGAGTCCTTAACAGAGGAGCGAAAAAGGAAGGTGGAAGTAGAGTCTGAACTGAGGCAGATACAGGAAGTGAGTGATTTTTTTCAAGTGCTTTGGTACCTTTATATCATTATTAGATGGTCATCTTATTTATAAAACTTTGAAATCTTTGGTTAGGCTTACAGTGGCTGCGTGTAAAGGTTTTTCTCACTTTTTAATGAATTGAACCACCAGTAATTTACTCACTGCTAGTGCAAGGAGAAATAATCCAGTAATTGATTATTCTGACGTGTATACACTGATAATCCAATAGGAGCCACTCTCTCACCCTTGAGAAATTCAAGATGGTTGCCAAGGTGAATGTCCATCACCAATCAATACTAAAAGGCATGTTACTTTTATTGATGGGCAACAATTAAGGTGGACAGGAATACAGGCTATCTGCAGCAAAACTTTGTCACAAAGACCTACAGCCAGTGGTCAGCAGACACCTGTCTCCACACCTGTCACACCTGCCTCTTAGCTTAAATTACTGTCTACGGAAACACTTCTATAGGCTTAGAGTGAGGCCTATGAACAACATATGTTCATCCTCCAAGACGCTGGGTAAATTTTCAAGATTTATTTTTGGAAAAAATAGCGACACTCGAAATAACCTTTTCTCTCATAGGATACACACGGCGAAACCTCATTCAGATCTTTCAGATACTGAAAGTTTTTTTTAGCGCACTTCAACATGAAGTACTATTGTCTGAGGTCAATGTGTGGTGTGAATATAATGCAGAGAATTCGTAGTTTGGAAATTAGGAGGAGGTGCAGGATTACCAAAACTATTATCCAGAGGGCTGAGGAGGGGTTGTTGAGGTGGTTTGGACATACAGCCTCTCCTCACTTAATGATGGAGCTCCATTCCTAAGACCACGTCAGTAAACGAATTCGTTGCTAAGCAAGGAGCATACTATAATGGTAGTGGGTTTGTGTCAACCATCTTTGATATTGTTTGAATGTCATCTTTGCACCATTTGTAACATTTTTAGTATAGTTTTAAATGTTTATACAGTAGTGTACTCGTTTACCGACGACTCAGACTTACGACGGGCTCTCTGACCAGTACACATACTTAAATAATGTATATTATAGCTGATTTCCTTTATTCTGTTTAAGTATGTGTACTGGTCAGAGAGCCCATCGTAAGTCCGAGTCGTCGGTAAACGAGTACGTTGCTAAGTGAGGAGAGGCTGTACTGTAATCCAGTAATTACCGAAAAACTGTTACCTCAGTCCGGCAGTGGGCCACCACATGATCCACAAACTGTTAGACAAAGAAGCAAGTGTTCTAACACAAATAAATATTTATCCATTTGTCAATGCAGCATCTTGTGTCAGAAATAGGGCAGCAAAAATATATTTTTACCTCAACAGCTGTCTCGGAAACCCTCATAAATATTATTGTGCTCTCACACCAACAGCACATCAAACATCAAAAATCACTCATCTCCATTCATTCTAATCTAATACATTCTTACTAGCCTATTGGATGCTCAAGCCCCTAGCATTCAAAATCTTTACTCTGTTCTTCCAAATGTTCCTGGAATGACCCCTATCCCTCCTTCCTTCCACTCCAGATTTATAGTACATGTTTCATAATCTTATCCCTCTCCATGTTCTCTGAATGCCCAAAATATCTCGGCCACACCTCCTTGGTGACCCAATACAGTCTTTTAATTTCTACACTTTGAATTCTGTGCATAATATTCAAATATGACATCGCCTCTGTGTCTTGCCTTCTCCTCACTGCAGTGTTCAAAGCCTATGCCTAACACTTGTATAAAAATTATTGTATCACCATACTCTGGTACATTCCTCTTTTTGCCTCAATACACTGCCTATTTTTTTTTTTTCTCATCTATTCTGTGGTTCACCTCATCTTTTATAGACTTATCTGCAAACTAACTCCAATCCATTTCCACCCTGTCACAAGCCTTTTCTAAATCCATAAACGAAACAAATAATTCTTTACCTTTATCTAAGTACTGTTCGCTTGCATGCTTCAATGTAAACACTTGGTCTACACATCACCTGCCATTCTTAAATCCTCCTTGCTCCCTGCAGTCCTACTTTCTGTCTTAGCTCCAACTCATTCATTAAAATTTTACTGTACACTTTACCCAGTTTGCTCAACAGGCTTTTCCCTATAATTCTTACATTCTTGTCCCCCCTTTCCTCTTGTACAAAGGAACTGTACATGATCTTGGCTAATCATTAAATATCTTATCTTCTTTCATGCATATTTCTTTTTTTTCAACAAGTCGGCCGTCTCCCACTGAGGCAGGGTTACCCAAAAAGAAAAAAAATCTCCAAAAAGAAAATACTTTCATCATTCAACACTTTCACCTCTCTCATACATAATCACTGTCTTTGCAGAGATGCTCAGATATTACAGTTTAGAATAGTGCCTCTAAACTGTCACTATCCCAAACCCCTCCCTTAACCCTTTCAGGGTCCAGAGGCCAAATTTCAAAGTGTGCACCAGGGTCCAAGAATTTAAAAAAAAAACAAATTCTATTTTTTCTTATGAAATGGTAGAGAATCTTTTTCTGAAGGTAATAAAACAAAAAGTACAAAATTTGATGGAAAATTAACGAAATTATGCTCTCGCGAATTTTGATGTGTCAGTGATATTTACGCATCGGTGATTTCGCCGACTTTGACTCCCATTTTAGGCCAATTACATTATTCCAGTCGATCAAATTCTTAGCTAGTTCGCTAGTATTACTTCTATTCTATCAATTGAGCACAAGAAATCGCCCAGTCAACTGTTTCAACTACAAAATAGTGACCGGAAATTGGTAATTTAGCCAATTTAACACAAAGTTCAAAATATTCCAATTTCAAAATAGGGTGCACTAAACTAACATTTCCTCTGTTCATTAGTTTTGTTTTCAGTCTTTACAAATTAATTCCATTTTTATTTTTTATTCACATAATGAATTTTTATTCAAACCAAAAAATGGAAGATTTACTGTTATGCAATATTGTAATAATTGTATAAATAATATCACCACATTTGTGAACGTATATTAGACCCACCAGCTGGCGTGTATTAGATGTGTGAGGTCATTTGTTTACTCTTGAACATCGGCAAAAATTTAACATTTCCACTACTTTGAGCTCAGTTTCAAGTCATTTCCAGTACTAAAACCAATCAAAATCATCTCTATTTCTGTAATATATCTTCCATTCTATCAAATGAGACCAAGAAATCGCAAATACAACTATAAAAAACATACAAAAAAAACACTACAAAGTCGCTGTTTTAATCGAAAATTACGGTCTCAGTTTTTTCTCTCTCATTATGCACTGCGTGCTGCAGGATTTGTTTTATGTGGTGCACACTTACCACATAGATGTATTCTCTCATATCCAGGCCCAAATTTACCGCTCAAAGCTTATCTGAGTGAGCTGAGCTCATGGCGTAGAACTACGGTTTGGACCCTCACCTCAAAGCCGTAGAACTACGGCACGGACCCTGAAAGGGTTAAAGTACTTCCCATTTCCAGGACTCAAGTCCAGATAAATCTATAATAACCGGTTTCCCTGAATCCCTTCACTAAATATTATCCTGCTCACACTCCAACAGCTCGTCAGGTCCCAAAAACCATTCGTCTCCATTCACTCCTATCTAACACGCTCACAAACAATTGCTGGAAGTCCAAGCCCCTCACCCACAAAACCTCCTTTACCCCTCCTCCAACCTTTTCGAGGACGACCCCTACCCTTCCTTTCCCTACAGATTTATACGCTCTCCAAGTCATTCTACTTTGATCCATTCTCTCTAAATGACCAAACCACCTCAACAAACCTTCTTCAGCCCTCTGACTAATACTTTTAGTAACTCCACACTTAATTTCCACACTCCGAATTCTCTGCATAATATTTACACCACACATTGCCCTTAAACAGGACATCTCCAATGCCTCCAGCCGCCTCCTCGCTGCAGCATTTACAACCCAAGCTTCACACCCATATAAGAGTGTTGGTACCACTATACTTTCATACATTTCCTTCTTTGCCTCCATAGATAACGTTTTTTGTCTCCACAGATACCTCAAGCACCACTCACCTTTTTTTCCTTCATCAATTCTGTGGTTAACCTCATCCTTCATAAACCCATCTGCAGACAAGTCAACTCCCAAATATCTGAAAACATTCACTTCTTCCATACTCCCTCTCTCCAATGTGATATCCAATTTTTCTTTATCTAAATCGTTTGATACCCTCATCACCTTACTCTTATCTTTGTTCACTTTAAACTTTCTACCTTTACACACCCTCCCAAACTCATCCACTAACCTTTGCAACTTTTCTTTAGAATCTCCTATAATCACAGTATCATTAGCAAAAAGTAACTGTGTCAATTCCCATTTTGTACTTGATTCCTCATAATTTAATCCCACTCCTCTCCCCAATACCCTAGCATTTACTTCTTTTACAACCTCATCTATAAATATATTAAACAACCATGGTGACATCACACATCCCTGTCTAAGACCTACTTTTACCGGGAAGTAATCTCCCACTCTCCTCTACACCCAAACCTGAGCCTCACTATCCTCATAAAAACTCTTTACAGCATTCAGTAACTTACTACCTATTCCATACACTTGCAACATCTGCCACATTGCTCCCCTATCCACTCTATCATATGCTTTTCTAAATCCATAAATGCAATGAAAACTTCCCTACCTTTATTGAACAAATTCACCAACCACACCAACACTTTCCCAGTCTGTAGATGAATGGTTCAGAGAACCGACAAGTTATAAATTAGACACATATGCAACACTTGGGTATCTTTATTGAGGAAACGTTTCGCCACACAGTGGCTTCATCAGTCCAATACAAAGTAGAAATGTGTAAGGAGAGGAGGTGTTTGAGGTAATCAGTCCCTCGGCCTGGAGTCGATGTGTTCAGTCCATCAATCTTGTAGGAAGTACAGCACAGGGCCGTAGAGGTGGCTTATATGCTGTAGTCAGGTGAGGCGAAGCAGGAGGAGGTGGGGTCATAGTGGTACCATAGTGGTGCCATAGTGGTTTCCTCAATAAAGATACCCAAGTGTTGCATATGTGTCTAATTTATAACTTTCCCAGTCTGCTTTTAACATCTTTGTCTTAATCCCATCTGTCCCAGCTGCTTTACCCCTATTCATTCTACCCACTGCCTCAAGCATGTTCTACACATTCATCTCTGGCTTGTCCTTATTCCTGTGAGGTGTTATTCTTCCCTGCCCTCTGCATGAAATTGCTACCTCCATTTTATCATTAACATTCACTGACTCATAAAATTATTCTCTCCATCTTTATAGTACTTCTACCTTTCCATCTAAGTTCTCTCTTTTGTATGTAACTGCCAAGTCTTTCTTTCCAGGCCTTTTAACTTCATTAACCTCTCCCCAAAACTGTTTTTTATTCTCACGAAATTTACTGGTAAAGACTCTTCCCCTCTCTCATTGGGTCCACTTTTTGCACTCCCTCAAAACTCCTTTTAACTTACGTATTTATATCCTTAGCCTTCCATATCATATGTCTCTCTTACAAAACTACACTAAAGCAATACATTTTACAGGAGTTACGTTGTGCCCATGAAGAACTGACAAGACAAAAAGTTCATCTTTCAATGCGGTTACAAGAACGTGATACTGAAATAGATAGACTCAGAAAACAGGTTGGTGTTTTAATTAGTTACTGTTACTCTTAATTTTGTTTCTGGTATAAACTTAACTCCTCTTGCTGAGTGTTATTACCATAGTAATTTTTTTATAGTACTGGAGGATTAAGAAAAAAGTTTACCTATTAATAATAGTGATGAAAGGTTGAATTGATAAGAGTCAAGCTTCACCTCAGATCATTAAAATAAATTATTCATTTAATTTGTGTCAAGGACAGGGACAGTTTATACAGGATCATACTACTTAACATACGTATATAGGTGAGTAAAACCTAAAGGGGGCTCTGGTGGTCTGGTGGCTAAAGCTCTTGCTTCACACGGCGAGGGCCTGGGTTCGATTCCCAGCCAGGGCAGAAACATTGGGCGTGTTTCTTTACACCTGTTGTCCATGTTCCCCCATCAGTAAAATGGGTACCTGGGTGTTAGTCGACTGGTGTGAGTCGCATCCTAGGACACTGACCTAATCTGCCCGAAATGCTCAGCATAACAAGGGACTTTCTATATAGTAGTATGTCACTGATGTCAGCTAGGCCTGTATACCATGTACATGTACTTGTAGTAAATAAAGATATTATTATTATTATTATTATAGCATGTATAGGTTGACCCAACATTTTTTCCCCAAAATCCTTACTTTTTTATATACAGTGGTCCCTCAGTTTTCGTGCATCTCCAAACTCGAACATTTATGTAAGTGTATTTTCATAAGTGCTGTTGCAAGTGTATTTTTGGGGGTCTGAAATAGACTAACCTACATGACATTATTTCTTAAGGAAGTAAATTTGTTCGGTAATGGCACTTGAGCAGCATTCTGGAACGAATTTTCGGCAAAAACCGAGGGACCACTGTACAGTGGAACTCCGGTTTTCATAATCCGTTCCAGAAGGTCATTCTAAATCCGAAATGTATGAAAACCAAATTAATATTTCCCATAAGAAATAATGTAAATACAATTAATTCATTCTAGACACCCAAAAATATAAACAAAAAAATACATTTTTTAAAGAATAACTATAGTTTTACATACAGACAACAATGAGAAATAAATATAAATGACTAATTTTAATGATAAATGAATATTACATACCTTTATTGAAGACTTGTTGGCGTATTGAAGAAGGCAAGAAGGGAAGAGGGAGTTGAGGTTATTGTTTGGAAGGGGAATCCCCCTCCATAATGACTTCAGGTATCAAAGCCCTCTCTATTGTTACTTCCCTTCTTTGTCTTTTACTGGCACTGGACCCCTGTTGCACTAAAAATCTGTCCAGAGAGCTCTGTTTCTGGCGTCTCTAAGATTTGCCTAAAATGGGACAAGGTATTGTAACTGAACATGTTTCAGATATGGCTTGTTTCAGCTTGGTCAGGGTGATATTTTTCAACAAAAGTTTGCAACTCATTCCACGTTGCACACATGTCCTTAATCACTGAAGAAGGCACCTTCTCCCCTCTCTCTTCCTCCTCCTCTGAAGTAATTTCCTCAGCAATTTCCTCCACAACACTATCTCCCACTAACTGTTTGTCGTTGATCCACACCAACAACAACTTCTCCACATCTTCGATTGTTTGTGATCTCTGTTTCGTTAGCATATTTACCCCTTTTGCAACTTTAGCTTCCTTGATTTCTATTTTCTTTGCCAGGATGGAACAAATTGTTGATTTCGACTTTCCATACATCCTGGCAAGCTCGGCTAAACGTACGCCACTTTTGTATTTTTCTACAATCTCTTTCTTGAATTCTATCGTGTTTCTCACCTTCTTTACCATAGGGCTGGCACTAGGAACTTTCTTTGGGCCCATGGTGGCTTATTTCGCAGTCGCAATCAATAAACAAGCACAAAAATTTTGAAATGTTTTGGATGAATGCTCACTCAACCAGTAACAGAGCCAGACTGACGGTGTCAGGCAGACGCGTCTGATACGTATGATTTCCAGATTGAGGTTCGAAATCCAGACCAAAATTTCGCCCAAAAAAGTGTTCTAAATCTGAATTGTACAATATGCGGACCGTACAAAATCGGAGTTCCACTGTATCTCAAGTATAAGTTTACCCTAGTTTTTGAAGGACTTTAAAAGGGGTTTTGTGATTCTGATGCAAAATATATTCTAGCCAACATTTGGGAAAAATACAAAAAATGTGAAAATAGTGCAAAAAACTTCACAACATTTGTGACAAAAACATAGAAATATTCTGGCCAAAAATTTGATAACCATAAGACCTGTTTACTCATGCTAGGCAGGTCCTACTCACACTCAATCATTATATGAGGACATAAGAATAGAGGAACACTGAAATAGGCCTACTGGCCCATACTGTTCCTATTCATTCTGTCACAAGAACAGATAAACTGCAGCAATACACACACAACCCGCACATATAAAAAGAGAGGAGCTTAAGACGACGTTTCGGTCCGACTTGGACCGAAAGTAGTGAATGTACATTCACTACTTCTCTTATCATGCCTCCTCTGTCAAGAAAAGTGTTCTTATCTCCCTCTTTCTCCGTGCTCTCCGCATTTGTGATCCTCAGTTCCTTGAAGCAGAAATTTCCACTCTTCATAATTCCTTTTCCCGCCTTGGTTACCCTTCCCATTTCATAGACTCTTGCTTTCTCTCGTGCCAAACGGACTTTCTTCTCTCCTAAACCCTCTACTCCTGGGAACTCTCCTGTCCTCTGCCTTCCCTACATCTCTGGTCTCTCTAATCTCAACAACTCTCTCCGTTCCTTAGACATCAAACTTACCTTTCGCCAGACTAACACTCTTCGCACTAATCTAGTTCATACCTCCCCTCCCTCTATAGATTCTCCTGGTGTCTACTCTATTTCTTGCTCCTCCTGTCCTCTTCAGTATGTACTTCGGAGAAACTGGCCGATCTCTTTCTGACAGACTTAGGGAGCACAAAAATAGTGTTAGGCTTGCCGATACTAACAATGCTCTTTTCTGTCATGTCAGAGATCACAGTCATCCTATTGATTGGTCTTCTGCTAAAACTGTCTACCCTATGTCTAACTTTCACAGTTGCCACCTGGTTGAATCCTCCCTTATACACAACTTTCCCTGTATGAATCTTAGCCCTGGCTTTGTCTCTGTTGATGCTTTCCTCTCCCATTACATTGTTAAATGCTCCAAACTTCAGAACACCCGTGACTTAACCTGATTCCGTCCCCTTTTATCTCTTCCCCCTTCTCCTCTTTCTCCTCTGGGTTTTCTTTTCTTTCTTTTCTTTTGTCTTGTATTTGTCCTTCTTTATTTTATGTGCCTTTTCCCCCCTCTGTGTTCTTGTCCTAACCCATGCAGGCCGCCAGCTTCATTGCAGTGCTCCTTTCCTAGAATATGACTGATTCTACTACTACTACCACTTCCACTACTACCTCCATTATTACCCCACTTTCTTGTGCCCTTCCCTGTCTGCCTGCCTATAAATACCCCTTCCACCTGTCCTGTGTGTTAGTGTGACTTTGTAAATGTTCCAAGTCGGACCGAAACGTCGTCATAAGCTCCTCTCTTTTTATATGTGCGGGTTGTGTGTGTATTGTTCCAGTCACGGTATTGTGCCTTTTTTGTTATAAACTGCAGCAAGCCCATTGACCCAGGCTAGACTGGCCTTACTCACATCCAACATGCGTGTTTTGTAGATATTAGTAAATAACTGTAGATTTTATAGGTAGTAGGTTGGTAGACAGCAACCACCCAGGGAGGTACTACCATCCTGCCAGGTGACTGTGAAACAGAAACCTGAAACTGTTTTACATGATGGTAAAACGGACTTTCTTCTCTCCTAAACCCTCTACTCCTGGGAACTCTCCTGTCCTCTGCCTTCCCTACATCTCTGGTCTCTCTAATCTCAACAACTCTCTCCGTTCCTTAGACATCAAACTTACCTTTCGCCAGACTAACACTCTTCGCACTAATCTAGTTCATACCTCCCCTCCCTCTATAGATTCTCCTGGTGTCTACTCTATTTCTTGCTCCTCCTGTCCTCTTCAGTATGTACTTCGGAGAAACTGGCCGATCTCTTTCTGACAGACTTAGGGAGCACAAAAATAGTGTTAGGCTTGCCGATACTAACAATGCTCTTTTCTGTCATGTCAGAGATCACAGTCATCCTATTGATTGGTCTTCTGCTAAAACTGTCTACCCTATGTCTAACTTTCACAGTTGCCACCTGGTTGAATCCTCCCTTATACACAACTTTCCCTGTATGAATCTTAGCCCTGGCTTTGTCTCTGTTGATGCTTTCCTCTCCCATTACATTGTTAAATGCTCCAAACTTCAGAACACCCGTGACTTAACCTGATTCCGTCCCCTTTTATCTCTTCCCCCTTCTCCTCTTTCTCCTCTGGGTTTTCTTTTCTTTCTTTTCTTTTGTCTTGTATTTGTCCTTCTTTATTTTATGTGCCTTTTCCCCCCTCTGTGTTCTTGTCCTAACCCATGCAGGCCGCCAGCTTCATTGCAGTGCTCCTTTCCTAGAATATGACTGATTCTACTACTACTACCACTTCCACTACTACCTCCATTATTACCCCACTTTCTTGTGCCCTTCCCTGTCTGCCTGCCTATAAATACCCCTTCCACCTGTCCTGTGTGTTAGTGTGACTTTGTAAATGTTCCAAGTCGGACCGAAACGTCGTCATAAGCTCCTCTCTTTTTATATGTGCGGGTTGTGTGTGTATTGTTCCAGTCACGGTATTGTGCCTTTTTTGTTATAAACTGCAGCAAGCCCATTGACCCAGGCTAGACTGGCCTTACTCACATCCAACATGCGTGTTTTGTAGATATTAGTAAATAACTGTAGATTTTATAGGTAGTAGGTTGGTAGACAGCAACCACCCAGGGAGGTACTACCATCCTGCCAGGTGACTGTGAAACAGAAACCTGAAACTGTTTTACATGATGGTAGGATTGCTGGTGTCTTTTTTCTGTCTCATAAACATGCAAGATTTCAGGTACGTCTTGCTACTTCTACTTACACTTAGGTCACACTACGCAAACATGTACACATTTATGTATACACACTCATCTGAGTTTTCTTTGATTTTATCTTAATAGTTCTTGTTCTTATTGCTTTTCCTTTCATATCCATGGGGAAGTGGAATAAGAATCTTTCCTCCGTAAGCCATGCATGTTGTAAAAGTCAACTAAAATGCCGGGAACAATGGGCTAGTAACCCCTTTTCCTGTATAGCTTACTAAAAAGAAGAAGAAGAAAACCATCAAAGTGGGATGTTTGAATGTGCGTGGATGTTGTGCGAATGATAAGAAAGAGATGATTGTAGATGTTATGAAAGCAAGACAACCACTATGAAAAAATAGAAGAATTCCAAGCGCTTTCGTGACTACTTCCTTGAAAATGTGAGTAGTCACGAAAGCGCTTGGAATTCTTCTATTTTTTCATAGTGGTTGTCTTGCATATTTTGATATCACCTGTTTACTGTGATCTTTTTGCATGTTATGAATGAAAAGAAGCTGGATGTCCTGGCTTTAAGTGAGACAAAGCTGAAGGGGGTAGGAGAGTTTCAGTGGGGAGAAATAAATGGGATTAGATCAGGGGTTTCAAATAGAGTTAGAGCTAAAGAAGGAGTGGCAGTAATGTTGAATAATCAGTTATGGCAGGTAAAGAAGGAATATAAATGTATAAATTCAAGGATTATGTGGAGTAAAATAAAGGTTGGATGTGAAAAGTGGGTTATAGTAAGTGTTTATGCACCTGGAGAAGAGGAAGTGTAGAGGAGAGAGAGATTTTGGGAAATGTTGAGTGAGTGTGTGGGGAATTTTGAACCAAGTGAGAGAGTAATTGTGGTTGGGGATCTTAATGCTAAAGTGGGTAAAAATGTTGTGGAGGGAGTAGTAGGTAATTTTAGGGTGCCAGGGGTAAATGTAAATGGGGAACCATTAATTGAGCTATGTGTAGAAAGAGGTTTGGTAATAAGTAATACATATTTTATGAAAAAGAGGATAAATAAATATACAAGGTATGATATAGCACGTAAGGAAAGTAGTTTGTTGGATTATGTTTTGGTGGATAAAAGGTTGATGAGTAGGCTTCAGGATGTACATGTTTATAGAGGGGCAACGGATATATCAGATCATTATTTGGTGGTAGCTACAGTTAGAGTAAAAGGTAGATGGGACAAAAAGAAAATGGCAACAGCAAGTAAGAGAGAGGTAAAAGTGTATAAACTAAGGGAGGAGGAAGTTAGGGTGAGATATAAGCAACTATTGGCAGAAAGGTGGGCTAGTGCAAGTAGGAGTAGTGGGGGGGTTGAAGAGAGTTGGGATAATTTTAAAAATGCAGTATTAGAATGTGGGGCAGAAGTTTGTGGCTATAGGAGGGTGGGTGCAGGAGGAAAGAGGAGTGAGTGGTGGAATGAAGAAGTAAAGGGTGTGATAAAAGAGAAAAAGGTAGCTTATGAGAGGTTTTTACAAAACAGAAGTGTTAATAGAAGAGCAGAGTATATGGAGAGTAAAAGAAAGGTGAAGAGAGTGGTGAGAGAGTGCAAAAGAAGAGCGGATGAAAGAATGGGAGAGGCTCTGTCAAGAAATTTTGCTGAAAACAAGAAAATATTTTGGAGTGAGATAAACAAGGTAAGAAAGCCTAGGGAACGAATGGATTTGTCAGTTAAAAACAGAGTAGGGGAGTTAGTAGATGGGGAGCTGGAGGTATTGGGTAGATGGCGGGAATATTTTGAGGAACTTTTAAATGTCGATGAAGAAAGGGAGGCGGTAATTTCATGTACTGGCCAGGGAGGTACAACATCGTTTAGGAGTGAAGAAGAGCAGGATGTGAGTGTGGGGAGGTGCGTGAGGCATTACGTAGAATGAAAGGGGTAAAGCAGCTGGAATTGACGGAATCATGACAGAAATGTTAAAAGCATGGGGGATATAGTGCTGGAGTGGTTGGTATTTTTGTTTAATAAATGTATGAAAGAGGGGAAGGTACCTAGGGATTGGCAGAGAGCATGTATAGTTCCTTTATATAAAGGGAAGGGGGGTAAAAGAGAGTGTAAAAATTATAGGGGAATAAGTTTACTGAGTATACCAGGTAAAGTGTATGGCAGGGTTATTATTGAAAGAATTAGAGGTAAGACAGAGAGTAGGATTGCAGATGAGCAAGGAGGCTTTAGAGTGGGTAGGGGATGTGTAGATCAAGTGTTTACAGTGAAGCATATATGTGAACAGTATTTAGATAAAGGTAGAGAAGTTTTTATTGCATTTATGGATTTAGAAAAGGCATATGATAGAGTGGATAGGGGAGCAATGTGGCAAATGTTGCAAGTGTATGGAATAGGTAGTAAGTTACTGAAGGCTGTAAAGAGTTTTTATGAGGATAGTGAGGCTCAGGTTAGGGTGTGTAGGAGAGAGGGAGATTACTTCCCGGTAAAAGTAGGTCTTAGACAGGGAAGTGTAATGTCACCATGGTTGTTTAATATATTTATAGATGGGGTTGTAAAAGAAGTAAATGCTAGGGTGTTGGGGAGAGGGGTGGGATTAAATTTTGGAGAATTAAATGCCCGGTGGTCTGGTGGCTTGAGCTCTCGCTTCACACACGGAGGGCCCGGGTTCGATTCCCGGCGGGTGGAAACATTTCGACGTGTTTCCTTACACCTGTTGTCATGTTCACCTAGCAGCAAATAGGTACCTGGGTTGTTAGTCGACTGGTGTGGGTCGCATCCTGGGGGACAAGATTAAGGACCCCAATGGAAATAAGACAGACAGTCCTCGATGACGCACTGACTTTCTTGGGTTATCCTGGGTGGCTAACCTTCCGAGGTTAAAAATCCGAAGAAATCTTATCTTATCTTAGCTTAAAATGGGAGTTGACACAGTTAATTTTTGCTGATGATACTGTGCTTATGGGAGATTCTAAAGAAAAGTTGCAAAGGTTAGTGGACGAGTTTGGGAGAGTGTGTAAAGGTAGAAAGTTAAAAGTGAACATAGATAAGAGTAATGTGATGCGGGTATCAAACGATTTAAATAAAGAAAAATTGGATATCACATTGGAGAGAGGGATTATGGAAGAAGTAAATGTTTTCAGATATTTGGGAGTTGACGTGTCAGCGGATGGGTTTATGAAGGATGAGGTTAACCATAGAATTGATGAAGGAAAAATGGTGAGTGGTGCGTTGAGGTATCTGTGGAGACAAAAAACGTTATCCATGGAGGCAAAGAAGGGAATGTACGAAAGTATAGTGGTACCAACACTCTTATATGGGTATGAAGCATGGGTTGCAAATGCTGCAGCGAGGAGGAGGCTGGAGGCAGTGGAGATGTCCTGTCTAAGGGCAATGTTTGGTGTAAATATTATGCAGAAAATTCGGAATGTGGAAATTAGGAGAAGGTGTGGAGTTACTAAAAGTATTTGTCAGAGGGCTGAAGAGGGGTTGTTGAGGTTGTTTGGTCATTTAGAGAGAATGGATCAAAGTAGAATGACTTGGAGAGCGTATAAATCTGTAGGGGAAGGAAGGCGGGGTAGGGGTCGTCCTAGAAAAGGTTGGAGGGAAGGGGTAAAGGAGGTATTGTGGGCAATGGGCTTGGACTTCCAGCAAGCATGTGTGAGCGTGTTAGATAGGAGTGAATGGAGACGAATGGTTTTTGGGACATGACGATCTGTTGGAGTGTGAGCAGGGTAACATTGTGTGAAGGGATTCAGGAAAACCAGTTAATTGATTTAGTTGGACTTGAGTCCTGGAAATGGGAAGTACAATGCCTGCACTTTAAAGGAGGGGTCTGGGATAGTGACAGCTGGGAGGGACAATTCTCAGCTGTCGTATCTGAGCTCCTCTGCAAAGACAGTGATTATGTATGTGTGTGGTGATAGTGTTGAATGATGATGAAAGTATTTTCTTTTTGGGGATTTTCTTTCTTTTTGGGTCACCCTGCCTCGGTGGGAGACAGCCGACTTGTTGAAAAAAAAAAAAAACTGTAGATTTATTATTTACATTGTACTGTTTGTCAGCAGTTATCCATGTGTATTATGTGTGTTTGGTGGACAGGGAGATGACTGGCTGTAGGATATAAGATTGGAGAATGGGCAGGTAATACCCGTTTCTCTCTCTCCAAGCAATTATTATCAACAGTCTTCTACACACCATAGTTAACTAAACATTAATTATTGACTTATTCTTTGTATGATTCATTTTTCATATAAACTGAAAGAACTCCATGGAGAAGTAGAGAAGAATCCTTCTTCTGTAAGCCATGTGTGTCATAAGAGGTGACTACAGTGCCAGGAGCAAGAAGGGGCTAGTAATCTCTTCTGTATAAAATACTAAATGTAAAAAGAAGAAAAACTTTCGTTTCTACTTTTTTGGGTCACCCTGCCTCAGTGGGATACAGCCGATATGTTAAAAAAAATGAAAAGAGAAATAAAATATTGGTTAGTATTAAGGATGAGAACAGTGGTTAATCTGGCAACTCTGAAGTGATCACCTGCTGTAAACAAACAAGGACAGTAGTGATCTTCAGCATTGGCCTTGGTGGAGCACATCTGGATGTCTTTCTCTACACTGCTCTGAGCATCCATTCTCTTCCAGGATGTTTGTCCTTGTCATACATTTCTTGTTGGGCAGTTTATTCCCACTTTTGTTCTTGAAGGAAACTCCTGTTCCCTTCCAAATTTCTGCCTAGTTTTAGACACTTCTTCCTCAGAAATTGGGAAGCAGGTATTAATATGACATAACTTATGGTGGTCTTATAAAACCCCAACATTGAAAGGAAAAAAAAAGGGGGAAGAACTCTACTGGATACTATCCAATTTATTTGTATGCAGTATGTATATGGAATATGGTTACCAAGTTTGGTTTTGACATTGATGCACTAAGGCAGTAAAGATCTAGTGTACAGTAGGCCCTCAGTATGTAAGGACTTCAACCTCTCAAAATTATCACTCAGGTCAGTCCCTTACTTCTGGCTTAAGAATTTAGTCTTGAAACTTCGGTGTATACTTAAGCTGATACTGTACATTAAGGTTTATATGGGTTTGATGGTGTATTTTAAAAGGTACAAGAATTTGAAGGTTAGCTTTTTATTGCTGTACTACATAAAATGTTACAATCTTTTTCACTCATATTAGCTTAGATATTTGTCTTGACATTACAAAAAGTTTAAAAAGTAAAGCTTATGTTAAATGAGGAACACATTACCAAGGAATGTCATTGCTAGTACACAATACAACTTTTGTTCTTGAAGGAAACTCCTGTTCCCTTCCAAATTTCTGCCTAGTTTTAGACACTTCTTCCTCAGAAATTGGGAAGCAGGTATTAATATGACATAACTTATGGTGGTCTTATAAAACCCCAACATTGAAAGGAAAAAAAAAGGGGGAAGAACTCTACTGGATACTATCCAATTTATTTGTATGCAGTATGTATATGGAATATGGTTACCAAGTTTGGTTTTGACATTGATGCACTAAGGCAGTAAAGATCTAGTGTACAGTAGGCCCTCAGTATGTAAGGACTTCAACCTCTCAAAATTATCACTCAGGTCAGTCCCTTACTTCTGGCTTAAGAATTTAGTCTTGAAACTTCGGTGTATACTTAAGCTGATACTGTACATTAAGGTTTATATGGGTTTGATGGTGTATTTTAAAAGGTACAAGAATTTGAAGGTTAGCTTTTTATTGCTGTACTACATAAAATGTTACAATCTTTTTCACTCATATTAGCTTAGATATTTGTCTTGACATTACAAAAAGTTTAAAAAGTAAAGCTTATGTTAAATGAGGAACACATTACCAAGGAATGTCATTGCTAGTACACAATACAACTGTATAAACATGGCATCATCGTATGGGCATAAACAATATGACATTACCACACCTTGCCCAGGGAAATTATGCAGGAATGCACCTTTTCCTGGGCATCACTCCTGTGTGATCCTTAGTTTGTTCAGTTTGTAAAAATTTACTAGTGTAAAAATCTTAAGTTTATTTTTTCATAGTGTAGAATTTATTGTAAAATTTTAATCTGGTAAATTCCTGTAAATTATGGAATTTTTTCAAATAATGATATTCTTCCTGAAAAGGTGACTTTACCTTTTTATGCAGTGAAAATTATTACTCATTTTCATAAACTATTGAGCTTCTAATATTTTTTAATGTTTTTGTATAATGTACTGGAAAATATTTTCCTGTTAATGTTGCATATTGACAGGTCGCCCACAAGCAGAGTTCATCTAGCAGCCACTTAGAATTAGAACAACGTGTTCATGGACTGACAGAATCTCTCATTCATAAGCAAAACACTATAGAAACTCTAAGCACTGAAAAACACTCATTGATCATCCAAATGGAGCGGCTTCAAGTAAGTTTTTTAACGTGCATATTTTGAGTAGCTTTCTTGTATATATGTATACCAGGTACTTTCTGTCATAGGGCAACATTTTTGAGGAGAAAAAGCATTTCACAGATTCTGTACAAAATAACTCGACCATCTGTTATGTTCAATACATGAAAATCTAACATATGCAGAATAATTCAACATATTGGTAGGCTACCACATAATGTGACCACTTCTTATTCTACCTGAGAAACATGAAGATATAGAAGAAACATGTTAGCTTCATTAGACTTACAAGAGTATTAAAGTAGGAAAATTATTGCAGTTTTAGAGAAACATTTCAACAAAAAAAAAAGTAATAAAGGTAGACAAAATAACACATGATGCTGATCAATTTCAGGTGTGATTATACACACTGTTATTCAACACTAAATGAGCATTGTTGCAAGATAGTCATTTGGGTGTCAATTATGTTACACTTGTTTAATGACCAGAATAGGGGCTAAAAAAATCATTTGAATTGATTTTTGTTTAAGTGAACCCCATTTTTCCAAAGACAAGCATGTATAACTAGTAACATGATTCTGGAACATGGAGATGGAAGGCTAATAGACATTAAAATGATGTAGGCAGTCAAACCCCCAAATTAGTGGTTATCCAAATTTATGTACAGTGGAACCCTGGATTTCGTACTTAATCCGTTCCAGAAGGTCGTTCTAAATCCGAAAAGTGCAAAAATCAAAGTAATATTTCCTATAAGAAATAATGTAAATACAATTAATCTGTTCAGACACCCAAAAATATTTACAAAAAAATTTTTTTAAAGAATAACTATAGTTTTACATACAGAAAACAATGATCAATAAATATAAATAAATATAAACATTACATACCTTTATTGAAGACTCTTGTTGGCATATTGAAGAAGAAAGAGGAGGGGAGAGGGAGTTAAGGTTATTGTTTGGAAGGGGAATCCCCCTCCATAAGGACTTTAGGTATCAAAGCCCTCTCTTTGGTTACTTCCCTTCTTTGTCTTTTACTGGCATTAGGGCCAGCTTGAGAGTCACTGGACCTTTATCGCACAAAAAAACTGTCCAGAGAGCTCTGTTTCTGGCTTCTCTTAAGATTTGCCTGAAGTGGGACAAGGTTTTGTCTCTGAACATGTTGCAGATATGGCTTGTTTCAGCTTGGTCAGGGTGATATTTTTCAACAAAACTTTGCAACTCATTCCACTTTGCACACATGTCCTTAACCCTTTCACGGTCGTTCTCAGGGTCGCAAATTTTTCCGAAAAAATAAAAATTATTTTTTCTTATGAAATGATAGAGCATCTTTTTCCGATCATAACGCCACCAAAATTATGAAATTTGATGGAAAACTAACGGAATTATGCTTTCGCGAAGTTAGCGGTATCGATGTTATTTATGCATCGGCGATTTCCCCCTTTTTTGAGCCCTATTTTCGGCAAATTCCAATGTTTCAGTCTACTAAAATTATAGCTATTTCACTAGAATTCTATTTGTTCTATCAATTGAGTATAAGAAACCGCCAATTTACCGATTTCAACTACCCAATAAGGTGGTCAGAAATTGGCAATTTGGCCAATTTCGTACAAATTTCAAAAGATGCCAATTTCAAAATAGGGTCCAGAATAAATGAGACAGACATTCCTGGCACTCAAATAACATCTTCTCTGTTTATTAGTCATGTCTCCAGGCCCCTCTTACAATACTTTTGCTTTCCATTTTGAATTTTTATTCTCACAAAAATAGAAGATTTACTGTTATGTATACCACTGCATCATTGTAAAAATGGTATAAATAATATCAGCGCACTTGTGCAAGAATATTAGACTCCCCAGTTGATATGTATTGGACACATGGCGTGATTTGTTTACTCTTGAACATCGGCAAAAATCGAACATTTTCGCTACTTTGCGCTCAGTTTCAAAGTACTTGTCATCGTGAAACCAATCAAAATTATCTCTATTTCTATAACATATCATCCATTCTATCAAATGAGACCAAGAAAACGAGAATACAAGGATAAATGTCATACGAAAATAGACTGCAAAGTCGCTGTTTTAAACCAAAAACACAGTCAGAGTTTTTTTTCCCTCATTATGCACTGTGTGGTGCACGATTTTTTTATACTGTGCACACTGACCACACAGACCCATTCGCTCACATCTAGGCCTACCAGCCTGTTTCTGCTTGATTTGAGGGCGCTAGAATTTAGGCGTACTAGTACAGCGAAAACCCTGGGGCGTAAGCCGTACTAGTACGGCCGAAACCCTGAAAGGGTTAATCACTGAAGAAGGCACCTTCTTCCCTCTCTCTTCCTCTTCCTCTTCCTCTGAAGCAATTTCCTCAGCTGCAGTCTGTTGCTGTTCCAGTTGAAGGTCTTGCAGCTCTTCCCTGTGGTCCTCCACCAACTCTTCCACATCCTGGCCACTCACATCCAACCCCATGGACTTCCCCAAAGACACAATACAGTGGACCCCCGAGTTTCGTAAGGCTCATATTTCGTAAAAATCGTGTTTCGTAAGCTTTTTTCAATTTCGTGTATCGTAAACTGGCTCGTGTTTCGTAACGTATTAGACCTGTCCGCCTGCTTCGCGCCTGCGCAGGACGCCCGCCAGTGAAGCGTTGTTTACCATTGAGAGAACATTATCCAGCGTGCTCTTTCAAACATTCACAATACATTTGGTGTCTTTTTTGGTGGTTTAGTGATTGTCACTGTGAAATAAGTCACCATGGGTCCAAAGAAGCTTCCTAGTGGCACCCCAGTGGTAGCAGGCATGCAGGGAGTGTAGCATTCATGCAGGGAGTGTAGCAGGCATGCAGGGAGTGTAGCATTCATGCAGGGATTGTAGCATTCATGCAGGGAGTGTAGCATTCATGCAGGGAGTGTAGCATTCATGCAGGGAGTGTAGCATTCATGCAGGGAGTGTAGCATTCATGCAGGGAGTGTAGCAGGCATGCAGGGAGTGTAGCAGGCATGCAGGGAGTGTAGCAGGCATGCAGGGAGTGTAGCAGGCATGCAGGGAGTGTAGCAGGCATGCAGGGAGTGTAGCATTCATGCAGGGAGTGTAGTAGGCATGCAGGGAGTGTAGCATGCATGCAGGGAGTGTAGCATGCATGCAGGGAGTGTAGCAGGCATGCAGGGAGTGTAGCAGGCATGCAGGGAGTGTAGCAGGCATGCAGGGAGTGTAGCAGGCATGCAGGGAGTGTAGCAGGCATGCAGGGAGTGTAACAGGCATGCAGGGAGTGTAGCAGGCATGCATTAAAAGAAAAAGAAGGGAAGTAACCCCAGAGAGGGACTTGTTACCTGAAGTCCTTTTGGAGGGGGATTCCCCTTCCAACCACTAACACCCTGCCCCTGTCATCATCTTCCAGATGCCTGCAACTTTTCAATAAAGGTAAGTAAATGTATATATATATATATTGTTTTTAATTATTTAGTATGTGAATATTTTTTTGTGGAACGGATTAATTGTCTTTACATTATTTCTTATGGGAAATAAGGGTTCAAATTTCGTAAACTTCGTGTTAAGTAATAGCTCCTGGAATGGATTAATTACGATACTCGGGGGTCCACTGTACATTACACAACAGGCATAGGGTCGACAGGGTCAGCCTCAAACCCTTCAAAATCTTTATCAAGGACACATTCTGGCCACAATTTTCTCCAAGCAGAGTTCAAAGTCTGGAAGTCACACCCTGCCAAGCCTTACCTGTAAGGCTTATGCAGTTGAAGATATTGAAGTGATTCCTCCAGAACTCTCTTAAGGTCAATTCAGTGTCTGAGGTCAATTCAAAGCACCTTTGAAATATTGCTTTCGTGTAGTTTTTTCAAGTTAGAAATGACCTGCTGGTCCATGGGCTGGATGAGAGAAGTGGTGTTAGGAGGTAAGAACTTCACTGTTATAAAACTGAAGTCCCTAAACAATTGGTCTTCCAAGTCTGGAGGATGAGCAGGAGCATTGTCCAGTACCAGGAGGCACTTGAGTGGCAATTTATTTTCCAGGAGGTATTTTTTCACACTAGGGCCAAACACTTCATGGACACAGTCAATGAAAATTTACCTCATGACCCATGCCTTATTATTAGCTTTCCACATCACACACAATTTACTCTTGATGACATTGTTTTTCTTGAACACTCAGGGATTTTTAGAGTGATACACCAGTAAAGGCTTCACTTTGAAATCCCCACTAGCATTACCACAGAACAAAAGAGTTAGCCTATCCTTCATTGGCTTGTGTCCTGGCAGTGCCTTTTACTCCTGCGTGATGTAGATCCTCTTTGGCATTTTCTTCCAAAAGAGGCCTGTTTCATCACAGTTGAACACTTGTTGGAGGACGAATCCTTCAGCCTCTACGTACTCCTTGAATTCTTCGGCCACACATTTGTCTGAACTTGCAGCCTCACCATGCCCTACAACACTGTGTATGCCACTACGCTTCTTGAATCTGTTGAACCAGCTTCTGCTGGCCTTAAATTCACTAAAAGCAGCACTCATTCCAGGCATTTTCTTTACAAGATCCACATGTAACTGCCTTGCCTTTTCGCAAATGATCGCCTCCACAACACTATCTCCCTCTAACTGTTTTTCGTTGATCCACACCAACAACAACTTCTCCACATCGATTGTTTGTGATCTCTGTTTCGTTAGTATATTCACCCCTTTCGCAACTTTAGCTTCCTTGATTTCTACTTTCTTTGCCAGGATGGAAAAGATTGTTGATTTCGACTTCCCATACTTCCTGGCAAGCTCGGCTAAACGTACGCCACTTTCATATTTTTCTACAAACTCTTTCTTTAATTCTATCGTGTTTCTCATTTTTTTTACCAATTTCTTTGGGCCCATGGTGGCTTATTTTGCAGTCACAATCAATAAACAAGCACAAAAATTGTGAAATGTTTTGGATGAATGCTCACTCAACCAGTGACAAAGCCAGACTGAGGCGGCATCCCGGCAGGTGGACGCGTCTCATATGTGTGATTCCCGGGACAAGGTCCGAAATTCGAAGCAAAATTTCACACAAAAAAGTGTCTGAAATCCAAAAGATCCGATATCCGGTGCATGCAAAATCCAGGGTTCCATTGTGCTTCAATTTTCTGACATTTTTCACAGAATGGTTTCTGCAAATCCAGCAGTTTTGAATAATCAATTTTTTTATTATTCATTTTGTTTTGGCCGGATGCATGGCCGTGAAATTAAAAAGCAGCCAGTGCATGTCATAAGAGGAGACTAAAATGCCGGGAGCAAGGGACTAGTAACCCCTTCTCATGTACACATTACTAAATTTAAAAAGAACAACAAAAGTTTTTCTTTTTAGGTCATCCTGCCTCAGTGGGGTATGGCCAGTTTGTTGAAAAAAAAATATCTCATTTAAAATGTTCTCACTGGAGTTTTTACTGAGTAAATATAAAAAACTACATTCAGTTTGTTCTTAGTTTAAACTGGAAGTACCAGGCCAAATATTCACTGTCCTGTATTTTCCTAAAAAAATGGGCTCTAATGATGTAAATAATTGGGTGAAACATTAATGTATAATTTTTCTTTCCAAAGTACAGTGGAACCTTGGTTTTTGTAATGTTCCACTTAACATAACGCTCAATGGTACACCCATCACAAGACTCACAGAGGGAAAATTCCTAGGAATCCACCTTGACAGTAGTCTTAAATTCCAAACACACATACAACAAATTTCAAAGAAAATCTCGAAGACAGTAGGCATATTATCAAAGATACGCTATTATGTACCACAATCAGCTCTCCTTGCACTATATCATTCACTTATCTACCCGTATCTCACCTATGGAATCTGTGCATGGGGATCAACAACATTAAATCACCTTGGACCATTCATTACACAACAAAAGGCCGCAGTCAGAATGATAACAAATTCCCACTCTAGACAGCATACTCCACCAATATTCAAAAGTCTCAAACTACTCACCATAAAGAACATTCATACTTACTCTTGTGCCTACTACATATATAAAACTTTACACTCTAATATAAACCCTCCGCTCAAAATTCTCCTCACCAACTTTAATAGGACCCATGACCACAACACACGACACAGATCACTTTTTGATATACCCCGTGTTCATATCAACCTATGTAAAAATTCTATGCACATAAAGGGCCCCAGAATCTGGAATTCACTACCAGTAAATATTAAGATAATCTTGTCTGAAAATCAATTTAAGACTCAACTCAAAAACCACCTACTCACCCAAAACTAAATGATCATACTATAAACTACTCTGAAAAATGCTCATTATTACTTTCCTATACGATAATCTCAATTTTTAATAATATGTTACTATTATGTTACCCCCTACTCAATCAAAACTAAATACTCATATTATAAGTTAATGTCAAAAATGCTCAATGTTATTTTCCTTAAGATAATCTCAATTCCATATTACCATTTCTGTAACAATCTAATATCATTATATAATAATTTAAACAGTAAAATTTCATCATATTGTAATTTTGAAAACAATTTTTAACTAGAATAAACTCAATAAATTTCTCTAATATTAAGTACATAGTCTTTAAGTTACTAGAATAAGCTGCCCCTAATGCCATGGCATGCCAGTGGCTCTCCTTGCACTCAATTTACATTGTAACTACCAATACCTATGTAATCTGCAATCTGCAACGAAATAAAATTTACTTTACTTTACTTTACTTTGTCATTAATCCGTTCCAGAGAATCTGATGAAAACCGAAATCAACAAAAACTGAAACAATATTTCCCATAAGAAATACAGTGGACCCTCGGTTTTCATCGATAATTCTTTCCAGAATGCTGTTCGAGTGCCGTTACCGAACAAATTTGTTCCCATAAGGATGAATGGAAATTAGATTAGTTGTTTCAGATCCCCAAAAATACACTTACAAAAGCACTTAAAAAAATACACTTACATAATTGTTCGAATTGGGAGCTGTACGAAAACCGAGGGTCCACTGTATTGTAAATCCAATTAATCCGTTCCAGACACCCATAAGTATTAACAAAAAATACATTTTTGAGAGAATAAATATAGTTTTATATACAGAAAACAATGAAAAATAAATATAAATGACTAATAAAATGGATAAATGAAAATTTGACATCACACTTACCTCTACCACCATCACTACTACCACCCTCTACCACCATCACAACTACTTCTACCTCTACCACCATCACAACTACTATCACCCTCTACCACCATCACAACTACTACCACCCTCTACCACCATCACAACTACTACCACCCTCTACCACCATCACAACTACTACCACCCTCTACCACCATCACAACTACTACCACCCTCTACCACCATCACAACTACTACCACCCTCTACCACCATCACAACTACTACCACCCTCTACCACCATCACAACTACTACCACCCTCTACTACCATCACAACTACTACCACCCTCTACCACCATCACAACTACTACCACCCTCTACCACCATCACAACTACTACCACCCTCTACCACCATCACAACTACTACCACCCTCTACCACAATCACTACCACCCTCTACCACCATCACAACTACTACCACCCTCTACCACCATCACAACTACTACCACCCTCTACCACCATCACAACTACTACCACCCTCTACCACCATCACAACTACTACCACTCTCTACTACCATCACTACCACCCTCTACTACCATCACTACCACCCTCTACTACCATCACTACCACCCTCTACCACCATCACTACCACCTTCTACCACCATCACTACCACCCTCTACCACCATCACTTCCCTTCTTTGTCTTTTACTGGCACTAGGACCAGCTTCAGAGTCACTGGACCCCTGTCGCACAAAAAATCTGTCCAGAGAGGTCTTGTTACTGGCGTCTCTTTAACCCTTTGACTGTCGCAACCCTCAATCCTGAGTGCTCTCCTGTTGTCGCAAAATTTAAAAAATATAAATAAATTATTTTTTCTTATGAAATGATAGAGAATCGTTTGCCGATGGTAAAGACACCAAAAGTTTGAAATTTGATTGAAAACTCAGGGAATTACGCTCTCGCGAAGTTAGTGATCTCAGCAATATATACGCATCGGCAATTTCGCCGACTTTGAGCCCTATTTTCAGTAAATTCCATTGTTCCAGTTGACCAAACTCATAGATATTTCTTTAGAACTTTATTTGTTCTATCGATTGAGTACAAGAAACCACTAATTTATAGATTTCAACTACCCAATAAAGTGATCAGAAATTGGCAATTTGGCCAATTTCATGCAAAATAAAAAAGTTGTCAATTTGAAAATAGGGTTTAGAATAAACAATGCAGACATTCCTGGCACTAAAATAAGATGTTATCTGTTCATTAGTCACGTCTTTAGGTCCCTCTTATATTACTTTTGCTTTCTATTTTGATTTTTTATTCACATAAAAAATAGAAGATTTACCGTTATGCAGACTATTGCATAATTGTAAAAATGGTATAAATAATATCAGTGCACTTGTGAAAGAATATTAGACTCACCAATTGATGTGTATTGGACGCGTGGCGTGATTTGTTTACTCTTGAACATTTGCAAAAATCGAACATTTCTCCTACTTTGAGCTCAATTTCGAGGTCGTTTTCATCATAAAACTAATCAAAATCATCTATATTTCTGTAGTATGTTGTCCATTCTATCAAATGAGACCATAAAAAAGAGAATATAACCATAAATACTATACGAAAATACACCTCAAAGTCGGCGTTTTAATTAAAAAAAATGGTCGGAGTTTTTTTCTCTCATTATGTACTGCGTGCTGCAGGATTTTTTTTATACTGCGCACACTGACCACACAGACCTATTCTCTCATATGTGGGCCTACCAGCTTTCTCCCATTTGATTTGAAGCCGCTAGAATTTAGGCGTATTGATACGTCTGAAACAGTGGCTCGTAAGACGTATATATACGACCGAAACAGTCAAAGGGTTAAGATTTGCCTAAAATGGGACAACGCATTGTCATTAAACATGTTGCAGACATGGCCTGCAACAGCTTTGTTAGGGTGATATTTCTCCACAAAACTTTGCACCTCACTCCACTTTGCACAAGTGTCCTTAATCGCTGAAGAAGGCACATTCTCCCCTCGTACTTTTCTACAAGTTTTTTCTTGAATTCTATCATGTTTCTCACCTTCTTTATCAAAGGACTGGCACTCGGAACTTTCTTTGGCCCCATGGTTGCTTATTTAGCAGTCACACACAATAAACAAGCACAAAAAACAATAGATTATTACGAAATGTCTCGTATGAACGCACAGGGTAACGTTCAATCGCTGAGAAACAACGGCACTCTGACTCAGAATGTGTGTATGGGAGGCTTTGTGTGCGTGCAGCAGGCAGACACATTTGGTACATCCGACGAAATCCAAGGCGATCAACGAAAACAGACAATATTTTGGCAAAAAAAGTCGTTGATATCCAAAATCAACAAAATCAGAGGCAAACAAAAAACCGAGGTTCCACTGTATGAAAATACTATAGATTGTCATTGCTTGAGTAGGCAGCCAGCAATTTTAGTACAGGTCGGCCATCATTAATCCGGCAATCAGTAATCTGGTATCAGTAATCTGGCACTAATTTTGGCCAGCATAATTTCAAATTTCTGAGGTAGCCACACCAACCTGCTGCTACTGTTTGGTGGCACTACTTGCTGCATAAGTCATTCCAATTTCTTTTTCTCCATCTATTGTTATAACCTGCTCACTTTTAACCCCAGCCATGGTTCCAATGAATAAAAGAAATGCTTCTCGTTGTCCATAAAAGATAAGATGGCTTTGAAGCCACTGTCAGTTGCCATGAGCTCAACTCACTCACGTAAGCTGTGACTGGTAAATTTGGGCCTACATATGACAGAATAGGTCTGTGTAGTAAGTGTGCACTACATAAAAAAAATTTTGCTACACGCAGTGCATAATGAAAAAAACTGCGACAGTACACTCATTACGTACTTACCTTAAAATATGTGTAGTCTTAATGTAGGGTGAGAGGTGAGTAGTATTTATTTGTAGGAAGTCAGGTGTAGGTAGCCGGTAGGTGTAACTATGTAGCCCACCTGGGCTACATAGCCATATGATATTTAAAGCGGCCCATCGACATACGTACCTTGTTCACCGAATTTAACAATTTCTAACAACTACCTTTAGATACCGTCATAAATGAAAAGAGAAGTGATGAGAAGTCATGCCGAGAATTATAAACAAAGCCGAATGCATTTAGGGGGGTGACTAGGTCAAAGTTGGATTGATACACATTTATTCTGGTGCTGGACCAGAGGAAACGCAATTTTTTCCCTCCGCCCGGCTACCACACCTTATATACGTATATGTGAAATTTATCATACTGTGGGTGTATGGATCTTGTTTATATGCTATGTAACGTATTTCTTACCTAATTTTGAAGAAAATATCATAGATGAATTTGAATTTGAATGAAAATGGTGTAAAATTTATGCAAAACAGCGACTTTGCAGCAATGGTTTTTATGGTTGTATTCTCGTTTTTTTTGGTCTCATTTGATAGAATGCAAGATATATTACAGAATTATTATTTTTATTATTAACACATCGGCCAATTCCCACCAAGGCAGGGTGGCCCGAAAAAGAAAAACTTTCGTCATCATTCACTCCATCACTGTCTTGCCAGAGAGGTGCTTTACACTACAGTTATAAAACTGCAACATTAACACCCCTCCTTCAGAGTGCAGACACTGTACTTCCCATCTCCAGGACTCAAGTCCGGCCTGCCAGTTTCCCTGAATCCCTTCATAAATGTTACTTTGCTCACACTCCAACAGCACGTCAAGTATTAAAAACCATTTGTCTCCATTCACTCCTATCAAATACGCACACGCATGCTTGCTGGAAATCCAAGCCCCTTGCACCCAAAACCTCTTTTACCCCCTCCCTCCAACCATTCTTAGGGCGACCCCTACCCCGCCTTCCCTCCACTACAGATTCATACACTCTCGAGGTCATTCTATTTTGTTCCATTCTCTCTACATGTCCGAACCACCTCAACAACCCCTCCTCAGCCCTCTGGATAATAGTTTTGGTAATCCCGCACCTCCTCCTAATTTCCAAACTCCAAATTCTCTGCATTATATTCACACCACACATTGACCTCAGACATGACATCTCCACTGCCTCCAGCCTTCTCGTTGCGACATTCATCACCCATGCTTCACACCCATATAAGAGTGTTGGTATAACTATACTCTCATACATTCCCCTCTTTACTTCCATGGACAAAGTTCTTTGTCTCCACAGACTTCGAAGTGCACCACTCACCCTTTTCCCCTCATCAATTCTATGGTTCACCTCATCCTTCATAGACCCATCTGCTGACATGTCCAATCCCAAATATCTGAATACATTCACCTCCTCCATACTTTCTCCCTCCAATCTGATATCCAATCTTCGTCACCTAATCTTTTTGTTATCCTCATCACCTTACTCTTTCCTATATTCACTTTCAATTTTCTTCTTTTAGATACCTTACCAAATTCATCCACCAACCTCTGCAACTTCTCTTCAGAATCTCCCAAAAGCACAGTGTCATCAGCAAAAAGCAACTGTGACAACTCCCACTTTGTATTTGATTCTTTGTCTTTTAACCCCACACCTCTTCCCAAGACCCTCGCATTCACTTCTCTTACAACCCCATCTATAAATATATTGAACAACCACGGTGACATCACACATCCTTGTCTAAGGCCTACTTTTACCGAGAAATAATCTCCCTCTCTCCTACACACTCTAACCTGAGCCTCACTATCCTCATAAAAGCTCTTCACTGCTTTCAGTAACCTACCTCCTATTCCATACACCTGCAACATCTGCCACATTGCCTCCCTATCCACCCTATCATACGCCTTTTCCAGATCCATAAATGCCACAAAAACCTCTTTACCCTTATCCAAATACTGTTCACCTATATGTTTTACTGCAAACACTTGGTCTACACACCCCCTACCTTTCCTAAAGCCACCTAGTTCATCTGCTATTCTGCTCACCGTCTTACTCTTAATTCTTTCACTAATAACTCTACCATACACTTTACCTGGTATACTCAACAGACTTATTCCCCTATAATTTTTGCACTCTCTTTTGTCCCCTTTGCCTTTATACAAAGGAACAATACACGCTCTCTGCCAGTCCCTAGGTACCTTACCCTCTTCCATACATGTATTAAATAATAGCACCAACCACTCCAAAACTATATCTCCGCCTACTTTTAACATTTCTACCTTTATCCCATCAATCCCGGCTGCCTTACCCCCTTTCATTCTACCCACTGCCTCACGAACTTCCCCCACACTCACAACTGGCTCTTCCACACTCCTAGAAGATGTTATTCCTCCTTGCCCTATACACGAAATCACAGCTTCCTGTCTTCATCAACATTTAACAACTCCTCAAAATATTCCTCCATCTTCCCGATACCTCTAACTCTCCATTTAATAACTCTCCTCTCCTATTTTTAACTGTCAAATCCATTTGTTCCCTAGGCTTCCTCAACTTATTAATCTCACTCCAAAACTTTTTCTTATTTTCAACAAAATTTGTTGATAACATCTCACCCACTCTCTCATTTGCTCTCTTTTTACATTGCTTGATCACTCTCTTAACCTCTCTTTTTTTCTTCATATACTCTTCCCTCCTTGCATCACTTCTACTTTGTAAAAACCTCTCATATGCTAACTTTTTCTCCCTTACTACTCTCTTTACATCATCATTCCACCAATTGCTCTTCTTCCCTCCCGCACCCACTTTCCTGTAACCACAAACTTCTGCTGAACACTCTTAACACTACATTCTTTATCCTACTCCATACATTTTCGACCCCATTGCCTACACTCTCACTAGCCCATCTATCCTCCAATAGTTGTTTATATCTTACCCTAATTGCCTCCTCTTTTAGTTTATAAACCTTCACCTCTATCTTACTTACTGCTTCTATTTTCCTTGTATCCCATCTACCTTTTACTCCCACTTTAGCTACAACTAAAAAGTGATCTGATATATCTGTGGCCCCTCTATAAACATGTACATCCTTAAGTCTACTCAACAGTCTTTTATCTACCAAGACATAGTCCAACAAACTACTGTCATTACGCCTTACATCATATCTTGTATACTTATTTATAATCTTTTTCTTAAAATATGTATTACCTATAACTTAACCCCTTTCTATACAAAGTTCAATCAGAGGGTTCCCATTTTCATTTACACCTGGCACCCCAAACTTACCTACCACACCCTCTCTACATGTTTCTCCTACTTTGGCATTTAGGTCCCCTACTACAATTACTTTCTCACTTGGTTCAAAAGTTCCTATACATTCGCTTAACATCTCCCAAAATCTCTCTCTCCTCTACACTCCTCTCTTTTCCAGGTGCATACACGCTTATTATAACCCACTTTTCGCATCCGACCCTTATTTTAATCCACATAATCCTTGAATTTACACATTTATATTCCCTCTTCTCCTTCCATAACTGGTCCTTCAACATTATTGCTACCCCTTCCTTAGATCTAACTCTCTCAGATACTCCTGGCTTAATCCCATTTATTTCTCCCCACTGAAACTCGCCTACCCCCTTCACCTTTGTTTTGCTTAGGGCCAGGACATCCAACTTCTTTTCATTCATAACATCAGCAATCATCTCTTTCTTATCATCCATGCACATTCAAACATCCCAGTTTTATAAAGCTTTTCTTATTCGTTTTTTTTAGTAAGTGTGTACAGGAGAAGGGGTTACTAGCCCATTGCTCCCGGCATTTTAGTCGCCTTATACGACACGCATAGCTTACGGAGGAAGAATTCTTTTCCACTTCCTCATGGACAATAGAGGAAATAAAGAAGAACAAGAGCTATTAAGAAAAAGAAGAAAAACATAGATGTGTGTATGTATATATATGCATGTGCATGCCTGTGTAGTGTAACCTACATGTAAGTAGAAGTAGCTAGATATACCTGTTATCCAGCGTGTTTATGAGACAGAAAAAAGACACCAGCAATCCTACCATCATGTAAAACAGTTTCAGGTTTCTGTTTCACAGTCACCTGGCAGGACGGTAGTACCTCCCTGGGTGGTTGCTGTCTACCAACCTACTACTACAGAAATAGATATGATTTTGATTGGTTTCATGATGGAAAGTACCTTGAAATTGAGCTCAAAGTAGCAGAAATGTTCAATTTTTGCCAATGTTCAAGAGTAAACAAATGACGTCACCATCCAATACGTGTCCAACTGGCTAGTCTAATACGCAGTCATGGATGGGATGACATTATTTATACAATTATTACAATAATGCAGTAATCTGCATAACAGTAAATCTTCTATTTTTTGTGTGAATAAAAATTCAAAATGGAAAGCAAGTGTAATATAAGAGGAGCCTGGAGACATGACTAGTGAACAGAGAAAAATGTTATTTTAGTGCCAGGAATGTCTGCAATGTTTATTATTTTATTATTTTTTTTATTAACACATCGGTCGTTTCCCACATCGGTCGTTTCATCATCATTCACTCCATCACTGTCTTGCCAGAGGGGTGCTTACACTACAGCTACAAAACTGCAACATTACCGCCCCTCCTTCAGAGTGCCGGCACTGTACTTCCCATCTCCAGGAATCAAGTCCGGCCTGCCGGTTTCCCTGAAATCCTTCATAAATGTTACCTTGCTTACACTCCAACAGCATGTCAAGTCCTAAAAACCATTTGTCTCCATTCGCTCCTATCTAACACACTCACGCACGCTTGCTGGAAGTCCAAGCCCCACGCACACAAAACCTCCTTTACCCCCTCCCTCCAACCTTTTCTAGGCCGACACCTACCCTGCCTTCCCCCCACTACAGATTTATACACTCTCGAAGTCATTCTATTTTGTTCCATCCTCTCTATATGTCCAAACCATCTCAACAACCCCTCCTCAGCTCTCTGGATAATAGTTTTGGTAATCCCACACCTCCTCCTTATCTCCAAACTACGGATTCTCTGCATTATATTCACACCACACATTGCCCTCAGACATGACATCTCCACTGCCTCCAGCCTTCTCCTTGTTGCAACATTCACAACCCATGTCTCACACCCATACAAGAGTGTTGGTATAACTATACTCTCATATATTCCCCTCTTTGCTTTCATGGATAAAGTTTTCTGTCTCCACAAGCTCCTCAGTGCACCACTCACCTTTTTCCCCTCGTTAATTCTATGATTCACCTCATCTTTCATATACAGTACACATCTGCTGACACATCCATTCCCAAATATCTGAACACATTCACCTCCTCCATACTCTCTCCCTCCAATCTGATATCCAATCTTCCGTTATCTAATTTTTTTGTTATCCTCATCACCTTACTCTTTCCTATACGTATTCACTTTTAATTTCCTTCTTTTACATACCCTACCAAACTCATCCACCAACATCTGCAACTTCTCTTCAGAATCCCCCAAAAGCACAGTGTCATCAGCAAAGAGCAACTATGACAACTCCCACTTTGTATTAGATTCTTTATCTTTTAACCCCACACCTCTTGCCAACACCCAAGCATTCACTTCTCTTACAACTCCATCTATAAATATATTAAACAACCACTGTGACATTACACATCCCTGTCTAAGGCCTACTTTTACTGGGAAATAATCTCCCTCTCGCCTACATACTCTAACCTGTGCCTCACTATCCTCATAAAAACTTTTCACCGCTTTCAATAACCTACCTCCTATTCCATACATTTGCAACATCTGCCACATTGCCCCCCTATCCACCCTATCATATGCCTTTTCCAAATCCATAAATGCCACAAACACCTATTGCTTTCTTTCTTTCAACACGTCGGTCGTTTCCCACCGAAGCGGGGTGGCCGAAAAGGGAAAACGAAAGTTTCTCCTTTTACATTTAGTAATATATACAGGAGAAGGGGTTACTAGCCCCTTGCTCCCGGCATTTTAGTCGCCTCTTACGACACGCATGGCTTACGGAGGAAGAATTCTGTTCCACTTCCCCATGGAGACTCAACAGACTTCTTCTTCTTTCAACACGTCGGCCGCTTCCCACCGAGGCAGGGTGGCCCAAAAGGAAAAACGAAAGTTTCTCCTTTTACATTTAGTAATATATACAGGAGAAGGGGTTACTAGCCCCTTGCTCCCAGCATTTTAGTCGCCTCTTACGACACGCATGGTCTCAACAGACTTATTCCCCTATAATTTTTACACTCTCTTTTGTCCCCTTTGCCTTTATACAAAGGAACTATGCATGCTCTCTGCCAATCCCTAGGTACCTTACCCTCTTCTATACATTTATTAAATAAAAACACTAACCACTCTAAAACTATATACCCACCTGCCTTTAACATTTCTATCTTTATCCCATCAATCCCAGCTGCTTTACCCCCTTTCATTCTACTCACTGCCTCACGAACTTCCCCCACACTCACAACTGGTTCTTCCTCACTCCTATAAGATGTTATTCCTCCTTGCCCTATACACGAAATCATTGCTTCCCTATCTTCATCATCAATTAACAATTCCTCAAAATATTCCCTCCATCTTCCCGATACCTCCATTTAATGACTCTCCTCTCCTATTTTTAACTGACAAATCCATTTTTTCCTAGGCTTTCTCAACTTGTTAATCTCACTCCAAAACTTTTCTTATTTTCAACAAAATTTGTTGATAACATCTCACCCACCCTCTCATTTGCTCTCTTTTCACACTGCTTTACCACTCTCTTAACCTCTCTTTTTCTCTCCATATACTCCTCCCTTCTTGCATCACTTCTACTTTGTAAAAACCTCTCATATGCTAACTTTTTCTCCCTTACTACTCTCTTTACATCATCATTCCACCAATCGCTCTTCTTCCCTCCCGCACCCACTTTCCTATAACCACAAACTTCTGCTGAACATTCTAGCACTATATTCTTAAACTTACCCCATACCTCTTCTACCCCACTGCCTATACTCTCACTAGCCCATCTGTCCTCCAACAGTTGTTTATATCTTACCCTAACCGCCTCCTCCTTTAGTTTATAAATCTTCACTTCTCTCTTACTTGCTGTTTCCATTCTCCTTGTATCCCATCTACCTTTTACTCTCACTGTAGCTACAACTAAAAAGTGATCTGATGTATCTGTGGCCCCTCTATAAACATGTACATCCTGAAGTCTACCCAACAGTCTTTTGTCTACCAATATGTAGTCCAACAAACTACTGTCATTTTGCCCTACATCATATCTTGTATACTTATTTATCCTCTTTTTCTTAAAATATGTGTTACCTATAACCAAACCCCTTTCTATACAAAGTTCAATCAAATGCTCCCCATTATCATTTACACCTGGTACCCCAACTTACCTACCACACCCTCTCTAAATGCTTCGCCTACTTTAGCATTTAGGTCCCCTACTACGATTACTCTCTCACTTGGCTCAAAAGTTCCTACACACTCGCTTAACATCTCCCAAAATCTCTCTCTCTCCTCTACACTCCTCTCTTCTCCAGGTGCATATGCACTTATTATGACCCGCTTTTCACATCCGACCCTTATTTTAATCCACATAATCCTTGAATTTATACATTTATGTTCCCTCTTCTCTTTATATTTATGAGAATTTGGCCAGATTACTGATTTCTGACCACTTTATTAGGTAGTTGAAATAGGTAAATACGTAGACAGTTTCTTGTACTCAATTGACAGAATAGAAGGAATACGAGCAAAATAGCTATGAGTTTGGTAGATTGGAACAATGGAATGGCCAAAAGTAGGGCATAAAGTGAGTGAAATCACCGATGCGTAAGTATCACTGTTGGGTTAAGTGTATTTTAACCTAACCACTCTGTAATCCGGCACCCTACAGGTCCCGATGATTCTGGAGTAGTGATGGTCAACCTGTACTAGGATCTATGGCAATTGTCATAAAACTTGAGAAAGGATTAAGAAAATAGGAAATGCGAACTCAAAATGGTGCTTTATATTTAAAAATGTGTAAGAGACATTCAAATGATCCTGAATAGTTAATGGGGACAGAAATATCATCACTAGATACAATTACTGGCAAGGGTGTCATTAAGAATGAAACACGTGCTTGACTGTTCTTCTTTCAACAAACCGGTAGTATCAAACCAAGGCAGGGTGGCCCAAAAAGAAAAACGAAAGTCTCTATTTAACTTTAATAATGTATACAGAAAAAGGGGTTACTAGCCCCTTGCTCCTGGCAAGCTAGTCGCCTCTTACGACATGCATGGCTTACGGAAGAAGAATTCTGTTCCAGTTTCCCATGGAGATAAGAAGAAATAAACAAGAACAAGAACTAGTGAGAGAATAGAAGAAAACCCATTGTGTATATACATATATGCTTGTACAGTGGACCCCCACAAATCGAACGGTCTGATTATCGGCCGGCTCAAAAATCAATCGCTTTTTTTGGCCCAATTTTTGCCCGATTATCGGCCCGCGTACCAGACCTGTCCGCCTCGCCGCGCAGGCGTCGTGAGCCAGTCTAGCTTTGTTTATCACAATAAATTCATTGTGTTTAGTGCTTGTTTATTGATTGTGACTGTGAAATAAGCCACCATGGGCCCAAAGAAACTTCATAGTGGCAGCCCTTTGGTACAGAAAGTGACAAACACGATAGAATTGAAGAAAGAAATTGTTGCAAAGTACCAAAATGGAGGAGGAAGAGAGGGGAGAATGTGCCTTCTTCAGTGATTCTACGATATGTAGGATTCTAAAGCAGCACAAGTCGATAAAGGCTATAGCACCAGCCAGCTATAAAGTGTAGCATTAACAGTGTAGCAAGTAAGTTAAGCGATTAAGCAATAGAAAATGACGACATGAAACTTAACTCCTACATTGTTGTTTGAGGAATATAGGAGCACTGAGACCAACGCCGCCCTCCGCCACCATCTCCTCCAAGGTAAGTTTAAATATTTCTTATTTATATAAGTGTGAATATTTCTTATTTATAAGAATATAATGCAGAGAATTCGGAGTTTGGAAATTAGGAGGAGGTGCGGGATTACCAAAACTATTATCCAGAGGGCTGAGGAGGGGTTGTTGAGGTGGTTCGGACATGTAGAGAGAATGGAACGAAACAGAATGACCTCGATAGTGTATAAATCTGTAGTGGAGGGAAGGCGGGGTTGGGGTCGGCCTAGGAAAGGTTGGAGGGAGGGAGTAAAAGAGGTTTTGTGTGCGAGGGGCTTGGATTTCCAGCAAGCATGCGTGTGTGTATTTGATAGGAGTGAATGGAGACAAATGGTTTTTAATACTTGACGTGCTGTTGGATTGTGAGCAAAGTAACATTTATGAAGGGATTCAGGGAAACCGGCAGGCCGGACTTGAGTCCTGGAGATGGGAAGTACAGTGTCTGCACTTTGAAGGAGGGGTGTTAATGTTGCAGTTTTATAACTGTAGTGTAAAGCACCCCTCTGGCAAGACAGTGATGGAGTGAATGATGACGAAAGTTTTTCTTTTTCGGGCCACCCTGCTTTGGTGGGAATTGGCCAATGTGTTAATAAAAAAATTATAAATTAAAGTGTAAATATTTCTTATTTATAAATTATGTACATTGTTTGTGTGAATAGTGGTGGAGCCTTCTGCTGCCACCCACCACCACCACTATATGTAAGGCTTATGGTCAGTGGCCCTTATAAATCCAACAACAACACCAGACTACCACCTGTCCTCACATTCGTAATGACATGTTTTATTCATTCTAGAGTATATATCATGTTTCTATGTTATTAATATTGTTTATTATGTCAGATGAATTGTGCTAGATAAATAAGCTGTAGAGTTGATATTATTGTCATATTGAAATACTATCTTGTCCTGCCTCTCTCATACGCCAACAAGAGTCTTCAATAAAGGTAAAACTGATTTAACTGTTCATTAGTGCTTTATATTTATTTCTCATTGTTTTCTGTATGTAAAACTAGAGTATTTATTCTTTAAAAAAATGAATTTTTGGTGAATATTTTTGGGTGGAACAGATTAATTGTATTTACATTATTTATTATGGGAAATAAGGGTTCAGAAATCGGCCAGTTCGATTTTAGGCCTAGCTCCTGGAACGGATTAACCCTTTTAGGGTCCGTGCCGTAGTTCTACGCCATGAGCTCAGCTCACTCAGATAAGCTGTGAGCAGTAAATTTGGGCCTAGATATGAGAGAATACATATATGTGGTAAGTGTGCACCACATAAAACAAATCCTGCAGCACACAGTGCATAATGAGAGAAAAAAACTGAGACCATAATTTTCAATTAAAACAGCGTCTTTTGCAGTGTTTTTCGTATACTTTTTATAGTTGTATTTGCTATTTCTTGGTCTCATTTGATAGAATGGAATATATATTACAGAAATAGAGATGATTTTGATTGATTTTAGTACAGGAAATGGCTTGAAACTGAGCTCAAAGTAGCGGAAATGTTAAATTTTTGCCGATGTTCAAGAGTAAACAAATGACCTCACACGTCTAATACGCGCCAGCTGGTGGATCTAATATACGTTCACAAATGTGGTGATATTATTTGTACAATTTTTACAATATTGCATAACAATAAATTTTCCATTTTTTGGTTTGAATAAAAATTCATGTGAATAAAAAATCAAAATGGAATTCATTTGTAAAGACTGAAAACGTAACTAATGAACAGAGGAAATGTTAGTTTAGTGCCAGGAATGCCTGCATTGTTTATTCTACACCCTATTTTGAAATTGGAATATTTTGAACTTTGAGTTTAATTGGCTAAATTACCAACTTCCGATCACTTTATTTTGTAGTTGAAACAGTTGACTGGGCGATTTCTTGTGCTCAATCAATAGAATAGAAGTAATAGTAGTGAAATAGCTAAGAATATGGTCGACTGGAATAATGTAATTGGCCTAAAATGGTAGTCAATGTCGGCAAAATCGCCAATGTGTAAATATCGCTGACGCATCGATATTCGCGAGAGCATAATTTCGTCAATTTTCCATCAAATTTCATAATTTTTATTTTATTACCTTCAGAAAAAGATTCTCTACCATTTCATAAGAAAAAATAAGAATTTTTTTTTTTTTTAAATTCTTGGACACTGGTGCACCCTCTGAAATTTGCCTCTGGACCATGAAAGGGTTAAGGCTGATTTTAGGGGGTCCACTGTACCTAAGTGTAAGTAGAAGTAGCAAGATGTACCTGAAATCATGTAAACATTTATAGGCTTTGCTTGACTATTATGTAAGTAAAAAAATAACACTTTCTTGCACTGATATAGAAATAATTGGAAAAAGTAAGATTTTCTGTATTAAACTAATGCAAGTGGAAAAGCAGACAAGAACAAACTGGGAGCCTGACAGACACAAGTACAGTGGAACCCCGGATTTCGTACTTAACCCATTAACTGTCCAAACGTATATATACGTTCTTACCGCTAGCGCTCCGAACGTATACATATATACGTTTTATTTTTCCTGGCTTCAAATTTGGCGCGATAGGCTTGAGCGGCCTAGACATGAGAGAATGGGTCTGCGCACTCAGTGTGCGCTGTATGAAAAAAATCGGCGACGCCTGGGTACCGCATGGTAGCACCAGTTACATTCAGCTCCATCTTGGGTCAACATCATGGCACATCCTCGTGATTCACTCACGCCTCGTCGTATTAACACTCTACTATTCGAGGAAAGTGTTACAGAACGTGAGTTTAGTGAATTTGACACCGATGTGGCCACTAATGATCAAGGAATTAGTGAAAATATCGACGATAACCCAGATGACCCTCAGCCAAACACTTCTGGGGTGGCCAGTGTGGCCACACCATACCCTCAGCCAAGCACTTCTGGGGTGGCCAGTGTGGCCACACCATACCCTCAGCCAAGCACTTCAGGGGTGGCCAGTGTGGCCACACAAGACCCTGGGCCAAGCACCTCTGGAGTGGCCAGTGTTACCCAAAGGCAACTACGAAAGAGGAAACTATCATTTTCCCGCTGTGTTAGTGATAGTGAAAGTGATGTGAGTGATGATGAGATTGATTTTATGCCAATAGATGATTCGTCTAGTGATAGTGATTTTCATTATTCACCAGTAAAGCGTATTTTTAGGCGTCGTTGCCTACGTTCTGGTAGTGTGCCATATGCAGTCCCCAAGGGTCGTGGCAGGTCACGATCTAAAACCCCGGCGACTGATAGTGAAAGTGATCATGAAGGTGAATATGCTGGGATGGAGGAGGAGGAGGTAGTGTTGGGTGGCACGGTGCCTGGACCACATGGCGCGGTGGGTGGACAGACAAAGGACAGCCCGGCACCCCCTCAACCATGTGCTGCCTCCACTCCTGTCCCCCCTCCTGCTCCCGTCCCCCCTCCTGCTCCCCCACGTCCCATGCCACAGGTCCACCCTGCACCATGTGACCGTGAGTGGAACTGGACACAAAGTGTATTCGTGCCACAGCCTTTTGATTTTGATGTGAGTGGAAGTGGCATCCTGCCAGAATGTCCCATAACTTAATGAGTCTACAGAGTTAGACTTTTTCCAGTTGTACTTTGACAAGCCTATAATGAACTTGATAGTGACCCAGACGAACAATTATTACCGCTATATCATGGACAACACACAGGTTTCAGAATCGTCACGGCTGCGCAGATGGAAAGATACAACTGTGGCTGAAATGTATTTATTCCTTGGCACTGTGATGCTTATGCCACATACATATAAACACACTATACCACATTACTGGTCCACAGACTACTTTATCAGTACTCCTGTTTTCCGTGACCTCCTTCCCTGCAACAGATTCACTCTGTTGCTACGAATGTTGCATTTTTCAGACAGGAATAGGCAAAACAGAAATGACAATCTATACAGAATAAGGGAAGTGTTTATGTATCTGAAGCAGAAATTCAGTGCCTACTTTTATCCCTTCAAGAACATTGTTGTCGACGAGTCCTTGATTCTGTTCAAGGGACGCCTGTCATTCAAGCAATATATACCAAGCAAACGTAATCGCTTTGGTGTAAAACTTTTATGTGTGACTGTGAGACTGGTCTTGTGTTGGATGTCATTGTATACACCGGGAAAAACACACTCGATGATACCAGGCGGATGTTGGGCATTTCCGGTGATGTTGTTCGCAAGATGATGGAGCCATACCTTGGCAAAGGTCATACATTGTACACAGACAACTGGTACACAAGCCTTATGCTTGCTGATTTCCTACGTGTGAACAATACTGATATATGTGGAACAGTGAGACGAAATAGAAAACATATGCCAAGGTTTATTGGAGGCAGTGCTGATGGTGCAGTGCAAGCATTTCATGCCAATGACATCATGGCACTGATGTGGCATGACAAACGAGACGTTACATTGCTGTCAACCATCCATAGAAACGAGATGGTACAAACAGACAAAGTGAACAGGGACACCAATGAACGTATTGTAAAGCCAGCTGCTGTTGTTGACTATACGAACAATATGCGACTAGTTGACAAGTGTGACATGATGATAGGGTTTGTTGACTGTGTGCGTAGAAGTCGCAAGTGGTATATAAAAGTGTTTTTCCACCTTGTAGATATTGCAATGCTCAATGCATTCAATATGTACGAAATAAAGACTGGACAACGACAACGTTTCGCAGAATTCTCCCTGAATGTCATAAAACAGATAGCAAGAAAGTATGGTACAACACCTATACCAGCCCCTCAGCGACATGTCCCCCAACCACAACCACAGCCAGTGGGGGAAGTGCCACACCGAATCATCCCTAACTGTCACTACCTGGTACCAATACCACCTACCCCAAAGAAGAAGCATTCCCAGAAGAAGTGTGTTGTGTGTGCTACCACCACAAAGCGACCCCAACAGCGGAAGGACACACGATTCATATGTCACCAGTGTGGGGTGGCACTCTGTATGAATCCATGCTTCATGGAGTATCATACAATTGTGGACTTCTAGAAACATAAGTGGAACATGTAAATACTTGTATATAGTTGTAGATAATAGAATGTGTAATAATAATGGTAGAATTACCGACAATATGTTAAGTAAAGGACACAATTGCAACTAATGTGACATTTTATTGTGGCAACGTTTCGCTCTCCAGGAGCTTTATCAAGCCGTTACAAGCGATAAATGGACATAGTTGGTATATATATACTGTCAAGGTGAGGTGAAAACACTAGTGGTGTTAGAAATAGTAGTGATATAAGTAGTATTAGTAGTAGTAGTAGTAGTAGTAGAAGTAATACAATAAGGTAGTACAATCAATATGCACGTGAGTAAAAGGTGATAAAACAAATACTTGGGTAGTATAACAATAGGTTAGACAAATATTTCTGCTGGAGGTTGAAATATAAAAGGCCAGTAGGAGTGGTCCACATCTACGATGTGCTAAACTAACAGGAGAGACTATGTGATGGTAGGGTTTACTGTTTTCAGGAGGATTCTTGCTAAGACTTCAGAGATGGTGAAGCTGCCTTTGTTTTGTTTAATTGTGTTAGAAACAGAGATAAGTGCTGATTCAAGGCATTTTCGACTACGGAAATTAGTTTCTTTGATTACTAGTCGGGCGTCTTTGAATTTCATGAGATGATTGTTGGAATTTCGGTGTTGTACGCAGGCGTTGTTCAGGTTATCGTTTCTGCATGCATTCATGTGTTCATTGATGCGTGTCTCGAGGTTTCTTGCTGTTTCTCCTACATAAATTCTGTCGCAGCCTCCACAGGGTATAGTGTAGACCCCTGCGTTGACTGGTTCATGGTGCTTGGATCTAGTCCTGGTTAGATCCTTAATAGAAGTACTGGAAGCGATGGCGACTCTAGTGTTAGCTTGTGCAAATACTTTAGAAATGTTGGATGCAACCTGGCTGTTGGGAAGAATTATAACTTTGTTTGGAGTGGAATTGACGCGTGGAGAATTAATGATCTGAAGAGCTCTTTTCTTGCAATCTTTGATGAAAAGGAAGGAAAATGTAAATCAGTGAAGGTTTGGTGAATGTATGTACATTCCTCGTCAAGAAACTCAGGACTACAAATTCGGTAAGCTCTTAGGAAGAATCCGATGATGATACCTCTTTGGTCTTAGTATCTTGACTGGAATAGAAATGTGTGAGGTCATTTTTATTTGTAGGTTTCCGGTAAACTTGAAATCTTAGGTTGTTATCTACTTTGTGGATGAGGACGTCTAGAAAGGGTATCTTGTTATTGGACTCTTCTTCTAGTGTAAACTGGATCGCGGTTCAACTGCGTTGAGCCTTGCCTGAAGATTCCGTACATCAAACGTTTGGGAGTTATTACGAGGACGTCGTCACGTAACGTAACCAAGTGACGCTTGAGGGGACGATTTGGCGAAGTGTTCAGCCTCTAGGTGTTCCATGATAAGTTAGCTAAGACGGCACTGATGGGGACCCCATTCCCATGCCGTATGTTTGTTTGTAGAGCCTGTTACTGAAAGAAAAACAGTTGAAATTAACACAGAGTTCAATAAGGTCAACAAAATCTCCGGGAGGAAGAGGAAGGTTGAGGTCCTGATTGACTTTACGTCGTAGAACCTCGATGGCTTGTGTAGTAGGTACTTTAGTGAAGAGGAAGTCACGTCCAAACTGCTTAGTTTCTTGTTTCGGATGGAGAGATTTCGGATGCGGTTGAGAAGGTCGCCTGAATGTTTAAGATGAGCGGGGCTGATGGTCCCAGAAGGCAGGAAAGATGTTTGGCAAGAACTCCGGCTAGTTTGTGGGTGCACTGCCTATACCTGATGTGATTGGTCTAAGAGGAATATTATGCTTATGAGTCTTGGGTAAGCCATACATGTGTGCTGGTTTAGGGTTGCTGGGTATCAAGTACAGAAGTTTCTTTCCTTCACTGGTGCGTTTCAGTATTTGTCTGGTTTTATATAGGAAATCTTTAGTGAGTGTTTCCCACTGTTGTGTGTTGATGGGTTCGTAAGTGGATTGGTCATTCAAAAGGTCCATCATTTTGGTGTTGTATTCACTGGTGTTGAGTATGACGACTCCACCTCCTTTGTCGGCGGTGGTGACGATAATATTTGGGTCATTAGCAAGGCTCTTCAGAGCATTGATATATCGCCTGGGAAGATTAGTAGAAGAAGGTTCGCATAAAGCTGCGGTGAGAATGCCCTGTATATAACCCTTCTGGAAGTTGCTGTCACTGTGTCTGTGAGGACCAACCTTCACATTGACCACCACACTGCTGAGCATATTCTCAGTAAAGTCACCACAGCCAACCTCCAACACAAGATTAAACTCAATCGCAAACTTCAGTACCTCTGCAATAATAGTCGATGGAAGGAAATGGGAAGAGAATCCTTGATAAACAACTTATCATCACGCACCTTAACTGACTACGAGAAACAAGCGCTCAGTCTGGGTCTCAAATTTACCACTAACATACGAAAACCAAACTATCAACTGAATTTAGTCACCAGAAACCACAGACACAGTGACAGCAACTTCCAGAAGGGTTATATACAGGGCATTCTCACCGCAGCTTTATGCGAACCTTCTTCTACTAATCTTCCCAGGCGATATATCAATGCTCTGAAGAGCCTTGCTAATGACCCAAATATTATCGTCACCACCGCCGACAAAGGAGGTGGAGTCGTCATACTCAACACCAGTGAATACAACACCAAAATGATGGACCTTTTGAATGACCAATCCACTTACGAACCCATCAACACACAACAGTGGGAAACACTCACTAAAGATTTCCTATATAAAACCAGACAAATACTGAAACGCACCAGTGAAGGAAAGAAACTTCTGTACTTGATACCCAGCAACCCTAAACCAGCACACATGTATGGCTTACCCAAGACTCATAAGCATAATATTCCTCTTAGACCAATCACATCAGGTATAGGCAGTGCACCACACAAACTAGCCGGAGTTCTTGCCAAACATCTTTCCTGCCTTCTGGGGACCATCAGCCCCGCTCATCTTAAACATTCAGGCGACCTTCTCAACCGCATCCGAAATCTCTCCATCCGAAACAAGAAACTAAGCAGTTTGGACGTGACTTCCCTCTTCACTAAAGTACCTACTACACAAGCCATCGAGGTTCTACGACGTAAAGTCAATCAGGACCTCAACCTTCCTCTTCCTCCCGGAGATTTTGTTGACCTTATTGAACTCTGTGTTAATTTCAACTGTTTTCTTTCAGTAACAGGCTCTACAAACAAACATACGGCATGGGAATGGGGTCCCCATCAGTGCCGTCTTAGCTAACTTATACATGGAACACCTAGAGGCTGAACACTTCGCCAACATCGTCCCCTCAAGCGTCACTTGGTTACGTTACGTAGACGACGTCCTCGTAATAACTCCCAAACGTTTTGATGTACGGAATCTTCAGGCAAGGCTCAACGCAGTTGAACCGGCGATCCAGTTTACACTAGAAGAAGAGTCCAATAACAAGATACCCTTTCTAGACGTCCTCATCCACAAAGTAGATAACAACCTAAGATTTCAAGTTTACCGGAAACCTACAAATAAAAAATGACCTCACACATTTCTATTCCAGTCAAGATACTAAGACCAAAAGAGGTATCATCATCGGATTCTTCCTAAGAGCTTACCGAATTTGTAGTCCTGAGTTTCTTGACGAGGAATGTACATACATTCACCAAACCTTCACTGATTTACATTTTCCTTCCTTTTCATCAAAGATTGCAAGAAAAGAGCTCTTCAGATCATTAATTCTCCACGCGTCAATTCCACTCCAAACAAAGTTATAATTCTTCCCAACAGCCAGGTTGCATCCAACATTTCTAAAGTATTTGCACAAGCTAACACTAGAGTCGCCATCGCTCCAGTACTTCTATTAAGGATCTAACCAGGACTAGATCCAAGCACCATGAACCAGTCAACGCAGGGGTCTACACTATACCCTGTGGAGGCTGCGACAGAATTTATGTAGGAGAAACAGCAAGAAACCTCGAGACACGCATCAATGAACACATGAATGCATGCAGAAACGATAACCTGAACAACGCCTGCGTACAACACCGAAATTCCAACAATCATCTCATGAAATTCAAAGACGCCCGACTAGTAATCAAAGAAACTAATTTCCGTAGTCGAAAATGCCTTGAATCAGCACTTATCTCTGTTTCTAACACAATTAAACAAAACAAAGGCAGCTTCACCATCTCTGAAGTCTTAGCAAGAATCCTCCTGAAAACAGTAAACCCTACCATCACATAGTCTCTCCTGTTAGTTTAGCACATCGTAGATGTGGACCACTCCTACTGGCCTTTTATATTTCAACCTCCAGCAGAAATATTTGTCTAACCTATTGTTATACTACCCAAGTATTTGTTTTATCACCTTTTACTCACGTGCATATTGATTGTACTACCTTATTGTATTACTTCTACTACTACTACTACTACTACTAATACTACTTATATCACTACTATTTCTAACACCACTAGTGTTTTCACCTCACCTTGACAGTATATATATACCAACTATGTCCATTTATCGCTTGTAACGGCTTGATAAAGCTCCTGGAGAGCGAAACGTTGCCACAATAAAATGTCACATTAGTTGCAATTGTGTCCTTTTACTTAACATAATAGAATGTGATTCAGCAAGGTGTAGAAAATCACCTATCAGTGTGTACATGTGTGTTTTTGTCAGTATGATAATAATTTCTTACATAATATTGGTGTATAAACAACAATTGGCATTGAAATCAAAAGATTTACTACAAGATATAGATATCATATAATAAAAACCCCGAATATTAAAAAAAAAAATGGAAGAAAACGGTAAATATGTAGATTTTCTGCAAGCGGCAGAGCTCCATGTTGCCGTCAGGTGATCATCAAGTGCCAACTTTGCGGCCTCATATCTCGGTAAGTACTGACCCTAATTTTTTTATTTTTATGCTATAACACTTGTAAAAATGCGCTCATGAACGTGCAAAGTAATACTCACTCGACCAGTGACAGAGCCAGACTGAGACACATACGCATGAGTGGCGGCATCCCGGGCAGGCGGACACGTCTGATACGTACGATTTCCGGGTGGCATTACGAAATCTGGACCAAAATTTCACCCAAAAATGTGGTCTAAATCTGAAACGTTCGATATTCAGTGCATACAAAATCTGGAGTTCCACTGTATAAGGAAAAATGCAGACTTGGAGAAGCAAAATAGTATTTACTGAAAGCTGTTTTAAGAAAGAGTAAATGTAATTAGACAAACAAGTGGCATTGCATTGTAAGTAGTGTATACAAGTGTAGCCAAATCATTGAATCATTCATGTGGGAAAGGGTACCTCTTACTTTGCAGTACCTCTGTAGTTGTAGTGTAGCTCAGGTGCAGTATAATACTGTTCCAGAAGTTGCAGAATATGCAATATATATGTTCATTATACACTACTATATCTTTGAACAATTTATACCAACCAGTCTCTTATTACTTCAACTTATTCATTCTTTTTTGAATATATTAAGTTATATTTTCTTTTTCCAGCAACAGTATCAGGAATCCCAGAAGATGCTCAATAGAGATCCTCCAGCAATGTTCCGGCAAGATGATGGTGAGATTATACTGTATTTGTTAAGGGAGTTGTCTATGATGCTTGTTACAAAAGTAAATAATAAAATATGAAATATCATATTATGATTCATTGAAGGTGTGGTAAATAAGTTTTAACAATAAATGAAGCAATATAAGTACAGTACTCAATTAGAATAGAGGTTATTTTTAGTGTCCATTCAGTGAATAATTCATATACAATATTCATATTGCTACTAGTTTGTCATATAGCTAGATGTGTCATGTGTCTGCCCCTACTTATAATTTTTTGTTTTCAGTGAGAAATCGCGTGCCAAGTTTTCTGGTAGAGTCTCCATTTGATGGAGGTGTAGCACGCCAGGTCAAGCGTGCTTACTCAACCTTGGATAAGTTTTCCGTCAGATTAGGGGTATTCTTAAGACGCTATCCAATAGCTCGAGTATTTGTTATTGTATACATGTGCCTTTTACATGTTTGGGTGATGATTGTGCTTCTCACATACACACCAGAAATACATGGGCCAGATTATCATCATCATCATAATCCAGGAAACACTGTGCCTCTCTCACAGTGAGTTGTCATACACTTTTTAGTACATATTCCTTTTAATTTATTCACAATCATCGAAAAATAACAACTCTTCCTCCCTACAGAACTGCTGATTTGTGATCTGTTTGTTATAAATTCTCATATGATAGTCATCTTTATCACTCATTGTCAAAAAAATTGTCATTTTTTCTTTGTTTTCCAGTTTGTATTAGTTTCTCCTTTATCCCAACATCATAGGATTAATGATTAATTAAAATATCTTCGTAATATTCATAAGGAACTTTATCAGTTAGAAATTCATTTAGAATGAAATTATATTTACATTACTCTTCCATCATTATGTTGATGAGTAGTAACATTGTTACCTTTTCACTTTCATGGTTTTTCACATGTAACATTTCATTTATGAACACTAGTTATATATTGCATTAATAAAAGGCATTTTATGTTTTAAAATATTAGTTAGATATGTATAAGTAACAAGTGCAGGTACAACACTGATGTTAAAAGCAGGGGGGGATATAGTGTTGGAGTGGTTGGTATTTTTGTTTAATAAATGTATGAAAGAGGGGAAGGTACCTAGGGATTGGCAGAGAGCATGTATAGTTCCTTTATATAAAGGGAAGGGGGATAAAAGAGAGTGTAAAAATTATAGGGGAATAAGTTTACTGAGTCCATGCGTGTCGTAAGAGGCGACTAACATGCTGGGAGCAAGGGGCTAGTAACCCCTTCTCCTGTATATATTACTAAATGTAAAATGGGAAACTTTCGTTTTTCATTTTGGGCCACCCCACTTCGGTGGGAAACGGCCAACGTGTTGAAAGAAAGAAAGAAGTTTACTGAGTATACCAGGTAAAGTGTATGGTAGGGTTATTATTGAAAGAATTAGAGGTAAGACAGAGAGTAGGTTTGCAGATGAGCAAGGAGGCTTTAGAGTGGGTAGGAGATGTGTAGATCAAGTGTTTACAGTGAAGCATATATGTGAACAGTATTTAGATAAAGGTAGAGAAGTTTTTATTGCATTTATGGATTTAGAAAAGGCATATGATAGAGTGGATAGGGGAGCAATATGGCAAATGTTGCAAGTGTATGGAATAGGTAGTAAGTTACTGAAGGCTGTAAAGAGTTTTTATGAGGATAGTGAGGCTCAGGTTAGGGTGTGTAGGGAGAGGGAGATTACTTCCCGGTAAAAGTAGGTCTTAGACAGGGATGTGTAATGTCACCATGGTTGATTAATATATTTATAGATGGGGTTGCAAAAGAAGTAAATGCTAGGGTGTTGGGGAGAGGGGTGGGATTAAATTATGGAGAATTAAATGCAAAATGGGAGTTGACACAGTTACTTTTTGCTGATGATACTGTGCTTATGGAAGATTCTAAAGAAAAGTTACAAAGGTTAGTGAACGAGTTTGGGAGAGTGTGTAAAGGTAGAAAGTTAGAAGTGAACATAGATAAGAGTAAGGTGATGAGGGTATCAAATGATTTAAATAAAGAAAAATTGGATATCACATTGAAGAGAGGGATTATGGAAGAAGTAAATGTTTTCAGATATTTGGGAGTTGACGTGTCAGCGGATGGGTTTATGAAGGATGAGGTTAACCATAGAATTGATGAAGGAAAAAAGGTGAGTGGTGCGTTGAGGTATCTGTGGAGACAAAAAACGTTATCCATGGAGGCAAAGAAGGGAATGTACGAAAGTATAGTGGTACCAACACTCTTATATGGGTGTGAAGCATGGGTTGCAAATACTGCAGCGAGGAGGAGGCTGGAGGCAGTGGAGATGTCCTGTCTAAGGGCAATGTGTGGTGTAAATATTATGCAGAAAATTCGGAATGTGGAAATTAGGAGAAGGTGTGGAGTTACTAAAAGTATTTGTCGGTGTGCTGAAGAGGGGTTGTTGAGGTGGTTTGGTCATTTAGAGAGAATGGATCAAAGTAGAATGACTTGGAGAGCGTATAAATCTGTAGGGGAAGGAAGGCGGGGTAGGGGTCGTCCTATAAAAGGTTGGAGGGAAGGGGTAAAGGCAGTTTTGTGGGCGAGGGGCTTGGACTTCCAGCAAGCATGTGTGAGCGTGTTAGATAGGAGTGAATGGAGACGAATGGTTTTTGGGACATGACGATCTGTTGGAGTGTGAGCAGGGTAACATTTTGTGAAGGGATTCAGGGAAACCAGTTAATTGATTTAGTTGGACTTGAGTCCTGGAAATGGGAAGTACAATGCCTGCACTTTAAAGGAGGGGTCTGGGATAGTGACAGCTGGGAGGGACTATTCTCAGCTGTCGTATCTGAGCTCCTATGCAAAGACAGTGATAATGTATGAGTGTGGTGAAAGTGTTGAATGATGATGAAAGTATTTTCTTTTTGGGGATTTTCTTTCTTTTTGGGTCACCCTGCCTCGGTGGGAGACGGCCGACTTGTTGAAAAAAAAAAAAAAATTTACAGGTACAGTAGAGCCCCACTTATACGGCATGTTAGGTTCCAGGCTACCGCTGGAAAGCAGAACACCATTTTTTTCACTTATAAATGCCAGATAAGTTTACACTAACATATATTAAGTTAGCAATAGAACTAGGCATTAAAGAAACAAAAAAAAAATAATATACACACACACAATACACTCATTACTTACCTCAAAATATTTGTAGTCTTAATGTAGGGTGAGAGGTGAGTAATATATATTGTAAGAAGTCAGGTGTGGTAGATATGGTAGCCCTCCTGACCAACCCACCCACACGTAATATACAATGACATTTAGAGCGCCCTAGAGCAGTAAAATGCATATACAGTAATACCCCGGTTTTCATCCTTAATCCGTTCCAGAAGGTCGGCCGAAATCCGAAATGGACGAAAACCGAAGTAATATTTCTCACAAGAAATAATGAAAATCCAATTAATCCGTTCCAGACACCCAAAAATATTAACAAAAAATACATTTTATAGAGAATAGCTATAGTGTTTCAGCTCTTCAGTGGTTAGCTCTTCCCTGTGGTCGTCCACCAACTCTTCCACATCCTGGCCACTCGCATCCAACCCAATGGGCTTCCCCAAAGCCACGATAGATTCCACAACAGGCGTAGGGTTGTCAAATTTACACTAACTTATATTAAGTTAGTAATAGAACTAGGCATTAAAAATACAATAATAAGTAAAATACATACACAGTACATTCATTACTTACCTTAAAATATTTGTAGTCTTAATGTAGGACGAGAGATGAGTAGTACTTATTTGTAGGAAGTCAGGTGTAGGTAGCCGGTAGGTAGCCTGGGCTACATACACCTACCTACATAGCTACACAATATCTAATGCGGCCCAGAGCCATGTTATTACCATCGACATACATGTACCATGTTCACTGAGTTTACACACACACCCGCACATATAAAAAAGAGAGGAGCTTACAACGACGTTTCGGTCTGACTTGGACCATTTACAAAGTCACACTAACACAAAGGACAGGTAGAAGGGTTGTGTGTGTATTGTTCCAGTCACGGTATTGTGCCTTTTTTTGTTATCCGACGGCGTCGGATTCGCAGCAGTGTTTCCGGACAGCGTCGTACGAGGGCATCTATTACCCTTGGCTAGCATATTTACGGCTGAATTGTATGCCATTCTTGTGGCACTTATCCGTATTGCATCTATGCCTGTATCACCATTTGTGGTTGTTTCAGACTCCCTTAGTGCTTTACAGGCTATCCGTAAAATTGATACACCTCACCCCCTAGTTCTTCGTATCCACCTTTGGTTACGCCGTATCTTTAACAAGCATAAAGATATTGTCTTTTGTTGGGTCCCTGGTCATGTTGACGTACAGGGCAATGAACAGACAGACACTGCTGCGCGGTCAGCAGTACATGACCTACCAGTTTCATATAGAGGTGTTCCTTTCACGGACTATTTTGCGGTCATTGCTACCCACCTTTGCACCCGTTGGCAACAACGCTGGTCTGACCTGCTGAATAACAAACTTCATTCTATTAAACCGGTTATAGGTTTCTGGCCTTCTTCTTGTCACCAATGTCGAGGTTGGGAGACTACACTCTCCCGTCTTCGCATCGGCCACACTCGTCTTACTCACGGGTATCTCATGGAGAGGCTCCCTGCCCCTCTCTGTGAGCATTGTCAGGTTCCAGTGTCTGTTCAACATATCCTGTTGGACTGCCCACTCTATCAACGAGCACGCAGAATTTACCTCCAACGACGTCTTCGCTCTGCGGCCCTTTCTTTACCTTCCCTTCTTGCAGATGGACCCTCCTTTAATCCTGACTCTCTCATTGACTTTTTGACAGAAACTGACTTACTACACAAACTCTGAAGATTATACCTCTAGCACCTCCCTCAGTCCTTTTTACCTCGATCTCTTGCTACCCTCCACCCCTGCACTATCCACCGTCATCTTGCACTCCATACCCTACTAATCGTCCATCTCCCTCTTACAACCCACTCTCCCTGCATCCTACAATAACCTGCAGCGCTGTATAACCCCTGTGGTTTAGCGCTTCTATTTGATTATAATAATAATAATCCTGCTAACTGTTTCGTTGATCCACACCAACAACAACCTTTACCCGAAGCAAACATCGTTAACCGCAATCATTTTTTTTACGTTATAAATATCGTTACCCGAAACTATCGTTAACTGACTGCATCGTTAACCGAGGTATGACTGTACCTCTCTCTCCACCCACTGCATTTCCACCTTTCACTCCAAAGGTTTACCACGTATCGTGGTGACTTCCTTTTTAGTTTGTTGGTTCAGTTTCATTAGTTGAATTATAATTTTTTTTTTACCAAAGGCATTCATACTGTGTATGCATGTATTGAGAGCTAACATTTGTTTGGTAAAGATAGGTCAGGAACCTCAGATTTAATAGTTGAAAACCACAAGTGACTAGATGTTCATTGCTCACCATCTCAAGAGACATGAGGTGGGATGACTGGCACAGCTGGCTGCCTCACTCAGCTCCACACTACTGCTTGCATTCACTCAGTATTTCTTTTTATCACCCTGTCTTGTCTCAAGATATTAACCATGACATTAAAAAGGAATACTAGTAATACTGGAGGTGTTAAGAAGAGGAATAAGAGTGATATTCTGAGTGTTTTTAAAAGAAAAATAAGAAAACTGTTTGAAGAAATAAATTTCTCTAGGCATTGTATTAACTATGTCCATTTTTTCTGGAAGGAGTACATGCTCATTTTCTCTGGAATATATAGTAACTGTCTAACACACTGTTCCCTCAAGAGCTTTACTTAAGTTTATTAATAAGTTTTTTTTTTTTTTTTTTTTTTTTTTTGGTCCTCTTTAAGGGGCTCCTTGTCGTGGTAAGAGGCTATCGATCTGAGGATTGGACCTCTTGGTCTTCTTCCTCAGACCGAACCTATTACCCCCAATTCCCCTCCCTTTTCCCATCTTCCCCATCCTCCCTTTTCCCTTTCCTCCTCCTCCTCATCCCTCCCTTATTTCCTTCCAGTTTTGCCCTGGAGCTTCTCTCCTCAGGCATTCTAGTTCCTAGGTAGGGGAAGGGTATCGTATCCATCCCATTCCGTTGAGGTCCTTGGCGGTGGTGTAGTTTGCCGTGGAATCTGGATCGCCTGGGGATGTCCCGATCCCTCTCCGGTCACCCGGGGGGTGGCTTTGGGTATCTTTCGGGCGCGGGTGTATCTCTGGAGGCCACCTTCGGATTCCGGGGTGGTGGCGAGCGGTATGCTTT